>SNQJ01S0068656.1:42780-55629 GCA_010110895.2 Picea sitchensis | reverse complement strand
GAGAACCTTTCCCCGGGAATTGCCTCATAACTTTGGAACCATGCCGAGACTTTACCCAGAAACCCGACTAAAATCAGGGATAATTGCACAAGAACCATTTGAAGGTTCATGCAATCCGGGTCTGGAAAACCTATACAAGAAAGATTATTTCTCTAAGGTTTCAGAGTCATGGGAGTTTGAAGCTCCGAAAGGTTGAATTTCATGACCCAAGTTCAGAAGGATAGCGAATCCAATTATCGAAAGGGAGTATCCCTTCGTTTGGTAGACGAACGGATGAGATCCTTTCCTAAATACCCCAGGTCTGTTAGGACCAATGGATCTAGAGGAGGACCGTGGGCGTTAACACCTCGACCCCTCCAGCCTTCACAAGTAGCAATGGAACAGGGATCGTAGATCCCAAGATCCATCGAGAGCTATCTACCGTCGATCTTAACCCTTGTGTATATGGGAGGATGGACTCGTCATAGTCCTGAAAGTCTCGATTTAATGAGAACCATCCATACAGCAGGGACGCGTGGCAGTAGGGTGGAATTTCGCTAACTTGCGTCTTGGAGTGGTCAAAGGGTAGGACCGCACAAAATCACTAGTCATGAATTCATGGCGTAATCATTGTTGTTGATCCAGGAGTGATATGGATCGTTGATTTAGCGTGAATGAGTTTCGGCGTTTCAACGTCCAGGAGACCAAAGGGTAGAATCTCTCGATTTCGCAAGTCGCGAAATCCGGGCATACGAAACCCCGACGCACTCAGTGGGTCAGCCCTAGGTCACAGGATAGGTTTGTGTGGTAGAAGGAGGAGGCAGCGCTAGTAGTTGGCTAAGAGTCTAACTCGGGGATCAGTATTTCGGGACCCAAGAATTCAAAGAAATGAGAAGTCGAGGGACATGAAGTCCCAAAATCACAAAACGTGAAATAACCTATGGTTGTAGGTCGTGGTCACATCGTCGTGGTCATGTGGAGGAGGGTCACGTCATGATCATAGGTGAGAGGGCTAGCACGCGCTAGGCCCCTTAATCGCTTTTGGGACTGAAGGAGATGAAGAGGTTGGGATGCCTTGCATCGGGAGCCCCGATGTCGCGAAATGAGATGAGCCTTTTAAACTAAGCCTATGGTTGTAGCTCTCGATCACGATGTGGAGGATGAGGAATGAGCTAGTCTACACTAGGCCCCTATAGGAATTTGGGAATTCTGTCCTTTGAGAAAAAGGCGAAAATTTTGTTATATCGTCGTGGGTGTGTGACATTTTATTATTAAAAGGTGGGTGAAGTAATTAATGGGGGATAAGGTTGTTGGGGAATTAATGGGGGGATAAGTTTATTGGGAATTAATGGGGGGATAATGTTGTTAGGAATTAATGTGGGGGATTTGAGAGAGGAGGATAAGTAATAAGGGGAGGACTTGGAAGGGGCATCTTATTTATGTTTGAAGATTTCTGAATTTCAAAAGGGGGAGAGGAGGAGGAGGAAATCAGAGGAATGATTTTGGGGAGATCTCACAAGGCACTACTGTTGCTAGGAATTTTGGGCTTAAGGGCCAGGAAACTGTAAGGATTCCTGGAGCTAGGGAGTCAGAGAGGTTGTTCCTAGTTGACTAGGAGGTTAATATTCAGTCTAGGCAAGAACAAGAACAAGATCAAACAAAAAAGAGACTAGATAACCAACCTGCAGGTGGAGGTATGTATTATGATGTTGTTATCATTATTCTGTTGTTATTGTTGATATTATTATGTTGTTATTGTTTATTACTGGTTTATTCCAAGTATAAGAAAACCATGAAAGAAATTCTAAACTAAATTTCAGACATTTCAGTAGGAGATTGTTGAAAATATTTATTTATTTTGAGTCCTGAAATAGGTAGGCTTTACAAATGGTATCAGAGCTCGGTTTCAAAACTGAAACCTAGGCTTTACCACCCACAATAGGATTTTGTCTTTATGCCAATTTGGGTTGTTACAAATTATACCAATATATCAAACCAGAGGTTATTTGCACAACCTAAATGATTCTTTAAAAACTTTTCCAGGCAAAATTTTGAGCTACTTCTAATGTAGACATTTTCCATTTAACAAAGCAAGAGATTGATACTCTTAAACACTAGTGACTAGCCCTTTTCCCATGACACAAAATCTTGCATTAAAACTGTGAATCCGACCTCATTATACATCATAGCACTGCCAATCAGGAAAGCACGAATAGCTCATTTATATCTCAATAAATATTGACTCAGTTCTCATTATAGTTTTGTTGCTTATTTGTGATTATAGTTTTATAGCTTATAACTGGAGTAATGTTCTCATTTTGGACCTCACTACTTAGAATTTGTAACTAACTTGGTAAGACATAACATAAGAGCCTTAAACTTCAATGAACAAGATAGCAATGAATTATCTTGATGGTTAGTAACAATAAAGTGTTTTAAAGATCTATATATACAACCCTGAAAAGTTTCTCTTTAGATTTTCCATCTAAGACAATAAAAAAAAACAAATTGGTAATAGACATCAGTAGACTCAGTCTAAATAACCCAATCTACACACCGTCAAACCTGAAGTTGAACTGTACCAAAGAATCATGACAGAGGTTATTTGTCATACACTAATGAATACTTTATAGAATTTCCAGGCAGAAAAATCCACGACTTTTGATGAAACCCCTTTCCATTTAAGGGAGGGAGAGACTGATAGATTTAAACTCACCATTTTTCCATACGAATATGATCTCATACCTAAGCTTGTCCATATCTCAGTTAATAATGATTCAACCATGATAATAGTTTTATTACTTATAGTTGCAGGATAGTTTGCCAAAGGCAGTATTGTTTTGGTTTTTTCATCTTGCATCTGAGAATTCATAAGTTTGTTAAACATCGAGTAAGAGCCTTACCTTCAAGGATACAAATAGAAATCAAGTTTCTTGATACTTAAAAATAACAAATTGTTTAAGAGACATATACAACCTAAACTTCACAGTACATAGTAGTTTTCCTTAGGAAATTCTGGGTAGCTACAACAAATGATCATCATTATCTATATCATCCGACTTGTGAGACTTTTTAGGCTTCTGATAGTTTTCCTCATAATGTTTGGCAATGAGGAGGCCTGTGTTGATGAGTTTATGGATGTTAGGGACGTTGTAATTATGTGCCACGTATATCCCAAATGCAGTGCTTGTGATGAAATGGAACCCGCTCCAAATAATACCCATCACTCCCACCAAACACAAAGCAAATCCAAAGAACAGACGGGCAAAAGGATTCTTTCTAATGATGACTATGTATGATTTGACCGTGTAAATCAACTCATGGACGCCATTATTCTTATTGAATTTAAAAAGGGTTTCTTTTCTTTTCACCCAAGTTTTATGTAACCTCGAGCGGGCGACGAAGGGTAACCAGAGTAGTAGCTCTCGTTCTGGTCCCTTTAGAGCTATTGATCCTTATCCCTGTTATCCATAAACCTAACTTTAGACCTGTAGTCTTGTGAGTGTTCCCTGTTCCTATCAGCCTCTCGGTCCTTGCCCCTACCTCGGTCCTCTTCTCAACTCCTTCCCCATTCATTTTCATCGATTTTGTTTAAAGAATGAGAATCCATCCGCCTCAAAATTTCTTGGTCCGAGTTCTGGTCTCTGTCGTACTCGTGATCCATGTTTCCTCCATGCCTACCTTCTTCCATGACACTTCCTTCCGAGAAAACAATTACAAATCCTTCCCACTCTGCAGTGGTTGTGAAAACCCTGCAAGAAACCCTAAGGATTCCCGAAATCCCTCGCCCCCATTTGTTGTAACCCTTTACAAATCATATTGTGATAAAACATCGTTGTTTTTCATCGAATCTGATTTGCGACCACTGATCACATAGCATTTTCTGCCATGCTCGCCTCCCTCGACCGCCAAAGAGGATTTAGATGAAAGTGTGGATAGAAAAATTCAAGGATGAGTTTCTTACCAGGCATGGGAGGCTGGAAGAAAGGGTTGTGTTGTGCCCGCGGTCTGGGACCTAGTGTTGCTTCTCTCCAGATTGATGGAAAAGAACGTAACAATGGATATTGTTGGCCAAAATAGGAGACCTAATGAAAAACACTACTTCGCAGGAGATATGAGAAGGGGAAAAAAATAAAAATAAATGGAGAAGAGAGAGGCATTGAAAGTTTTTCTATGTAGCAATGGTAGACTATGGTGATGCCTTCATGCGCTACAAAAATGTGGCAGTTCAAGTGCAAATGAAGGCCCAAAATTGAGCCACAGTTCTCCAGTTAAAATTGATAGGGAAAAGTCACCCAACATGTCTTACTAGCAATCTATTGAAGCTTTTGAGCCATGACCTCCACTTGAGTATAAACCACCACCAGTGCCAAACCATGAAGGGGAAGATCCCACAGGGCGCGGGTCCATGCGCTACGCATGGCCGCCCTGTAGAGTGAAACTAGATGAGGGGGTAGGGAGGGGAGGCGCGGAGGCAGAAAAGTTAGAGCATTTGAGTGAGGGGTAGGGTTTTGGGAGATGAGGAAGTGGCAGGGTGGGGCAAGTGGGTCTCATGCGAGAACCCACATTGCCTACCCTCCACTTCACATTTAGAGTTAGTTTTTATTTATTTATTTTCTTTCTTTATTTAATTTATTTATTATAATAGAACAAGAAAATAGTATGAATGATTATATCTATATATCAAATTTAAAAGGGTGTAATAGCTTTATAAAACAGTTTTATTCACTATATGGGGTTTTGGGGTGTAAAGTAATATAACAAATGGTTCTAAATATAACAAGAAATATATAAGGTATTGCAATAAGGATAGGGTTATTGTGTATCAGAATTTGTTGGGTGATAGGGAAGCATGTAAATGTAGTAAAAATAATAAAAATAGAATGGATTTTAACACAAATATAAAATTTGGTTATTTAAATTAATAGTTATATGATAAAATTTCCCCTGGATGGGGTGATTGATCGCGACAAGCGTCAGACTAGCGAGGAGGGATTGGCACGCTCCAAGCCAGTGGCAACCATGTGACTTGCACCTGCCACACCCTCCATCAATTATATCCAACTCATGGTGGCTACAAATGTTATTTACTCCAGCGTCCCTTACTCTGCTAATCAGCCATGGTGTCGGGCAACCTCTTCGAGTTGTCACCTCCATGCTCGGGTTTTCTCCTCAGCTAGTTATTTTCTACCAATTTTTCTCTCTCACCCAAACATTATTCTTCTCTTCCCCTTGCACTTCAAGCCTTAGGCATCTCTCCTGTCGAGTTTCCTCACTGCCTTTTCCTTTGCCTTTGTCGAGCCAACATATTATGTGATCGCATAAGTTAACTTGCAAGGATGAAACTTTTATGAGAATTGAAAATATCAAGACATGAATGCTAATTATCACACTATAGATGATAATTTTGAAGATAGTAAAATGTGTTAGGTATACATTATAGTAATGTTGAGTACTAGTATAAAAAAAAGTGTCGAAAATAACTAATAATAAGTATGTGATAAATTTAGCTAATAATTATATAGTTGTGATGTATTATAAATGTAATACCAATATATAATTATAATTGTGAGGTATATTAACATATGCTACGTTGTTAATAATGAAATGTTGGTATTGGATATGAAAGATGATATTACAAAAGGACATTAAAATTCGTAGCATATAATCATGGTGTCAATCTAGTGATTGAGAAGTGAAGTATAAAATAAGTGAAAACATATGGGTAATATATGAAACGATAATAGTATGCATTAAAGTAGTAACATTATGAAAGGATATACAATGAAATCACATTATGTAAGTATTAATAGTAATACTAGTAAGTATACAATAAAGAGTTAATAATAATAGTAATATATGTTTAGATGAGTTAGTACATTATGTTTAACCATGTGGCATTGATAGGATTATCATTGTATGTAAAGATGACACACATACAAATTACAAACAAATAGTGAATATAAAGTTATCAAATACTATTTATGCTATATTTGACAAGTAAGTTAGGGGGGAATTGGAAAAATGCCAAATGAATTAGGTAGAGTAAGTTTACAAAAAACAATTATTGTTATAGCATGTAGGTATAGGTAAATTAATATTGGTTATAATATAAATTGATTGTAGTAGTGATTGATGATAGTCCATATTCATAATAATAAGCCAGGTATGACCAGATACTCGAGTAATAGATAATGAATATGGAACTAAAAGTAAAGAGAAATGTAGTGGCGGGGCTATAAAGTAAAGGGGTCAATTATTGCAAGTAATGAGTGATGGTAGTGACAACTTGAAAGTTATAATAATAAAGGACAATGTGGAAGGAATGCAATCCTTGATGGTATAAAGTATGCCAAAGGGATGCATGCAATATATAACATAATTGTAATAAATGTATAAAGTACACACCGTAAAATGGGTAATTATGCATGATATATTAATGGTAATAAATTAATTACAAGAGTTATGAAGTGAATTCATGAGATAATAAATAATGTACATAACATTTTAAGGGAATGCAATGTGTATGTTATAGTAATAGATAAGGATAGTGTGTGATTTAGACAAAGAGTTGGTGTGCAATTAAGTACGCATAAGATAAGGCAGTGGTGGTATATCTAGGATAAAGCAGAAGTATATAAATAGATGATAATGAAGAGATATGAAAATCAATAGATGGAAGTATAGGATAATAAAAATATAGTAAAAACAAAGGAGATTGAAGCATAACAACAATTAAGGACTAATGTGAATAAATATATAATGCACATATACAAGTTTTAAATAAAAAAAGGGGGGTGATAATAATGGTAATATAGAGATCAGAGATGTATATATGTATAGGATGAAAAAGGGAATAAGGCACATGACAAATAAGAAAGAACAGTTATAGAAAATGAAGTAATAGAAAATGAAGTAATAGGAAAGATATATACTTAGGGTTATGAAATAAAGACAACATAGGGGGTTGGTAAATAAGTACATCGTTTAAGGACTAGCAGGTGTAATAAAAGGTGATCAATGTATAAATGAAGAGGGATGTAAATGATGTATAATAATAATAATAATAATAAAGGGTAATAAGAACAATATTATATGAATAAGTAAGCAATACATTAGTAATTAATATAAGGGTGGATTAATGAGAGACAAGTAAGTAGGAGTGGGCATGATAAGTATGGTTAGAATGTACAAGAGATAGAGATAGAGTAATAAGGTATAATGTGTCAAGGAAGATGCAAAGTGCATACAATAAACTATAGCAGATAAATGACATATAAATACATGATGGGTCCTTAGTGAGAGGAATGAATTTGGAAGGTGATGGCAATGCACCAAGAAAGGGCTACAGACTAGTGTCGGTACGTATCATGTAGATATAGAGGATATAAAATTTGACACATGTGAAGTTCAATTGTGAGAAAATAAGACCTCAAAGTCAAGTAATTGTAGAGCATGGAGTGGACCCTAGGAGAAAACTGAGTCTTGAGTTAGAGGTGCTCACTAAAACATGGTCAACTACTCTTGTAGTTAGAAACATGTGTACCTCAACTATGATAATAGGATCATATAATTGACATTTACCTTGTTAATATCTAATCTATATGACATAAAGATAATATGACTAATTAAGAATGGAAACCAAGAAACCTTAAAATGTCTACCCCACGTAATGATCATATGAAAATATCTTAGTCAATATTCCTAGGCATGGTAAAATTTTGAGATGGTGTGTGTGTGGTATCAATAAAGCTAAAGTGATAATCAAGATAATAGTAAATGGGTTATAATTATCAAGATATTCTAGGTGGGTTTATATGAACAACATAATGAAATTTATATAAATCTCAATAAATAAACAATAATAAGTTAAGGTTTTAACTAGTAGTTAACCTACAAGCTACACTTTAAGTATTAAAATCCTACATGGAGATTAGGAAGAATAACCATGTAATATAAGTGTGTCTTAACATTAACCAAATCAAAAGATATAATAAAATTTGAGTTGGAGACAGTGAAGGCCTACTGAATAAGGGTATCCAATTAATGTATTATTAGCCTCAACATAATTCTAACCAAGTGAAGACCCAATGGGACTAGTATATCATTGGATCTTCTACTTGGGAGGATGAAAAGACCTTATGAAGATATCATCTCTCACTTTTTACCACCTCGGGGCTATGTTTTGTCGAAGTTTGGGTGTATGTAATGGCACATTTTTTATCTAGACAACTAGAATTACCTAAGGCCTAATCACCTTTACTTTCTATTCACTGTGAAACTATTAATGATACACTTGAACTTTTAAGACGTATGAACCTATGTGAATGTCAATTCTATGAATGTTTAACATTACTTGAATGATGATGGATATTATGCAATCTATTATGTGAATGTCAATTCTATGAATGTTTAAACATTATTTGAATTATGATGGATATTATGCAATATATTCTAACTTGAAAATTTTGACATTTAAAGTTGTTGGTACATGGATACCGAATTGAGATTATGATTACATGCATTTACATGATGATAATGCATGGATATGTATGGGTTTGTGTTATATACTAATCTGCATGTCAAGAGGCTATGAAATAGCCAAAGAATAATGATGATAAAAGGTTGATGTCGTGAACATCGACCAATAAACAGTATGGTATAAATTTTGTATGTGAAATTATATTGGTTCAAATGCATTGCTATGATATGTGGACAAATGCAGGTTTTCAGGTGACGAGACTGCCTAAAACTGAATATACGATGACAAAATTCCTAGCAACACAGTGCCTCTGTATGTTCCATGGTAGGGTGTGGACCCTAGTCCTATTAAGAGGGGTGGAGGAATTTCCCACCGTGTATCCTCTGAAACTTGGAGTCATGGGAGGATGGTGTTAGCTCACGCTCCCCTAGACATGTGATAACGACTGTCAGTTGCCTGTTGGGGAAGCTTGGTCAAGAGAGTTGACACTTCCGCTTACAGGTTCTATTTGGAGTTAGGTCAATATAGTTGACGCTCCAAGATAGTCTAGCAGAGGAAGGATAGGGATGGAAGATGGAAGTAAGTTAGGGAGGAAGGATGAATAGAAGTAGTTGAGTGTGTGTGGGGATTTCACCTTATAAGAAGAATTCCTTGATTTCCTCTTTTTAATATATATATATATATATATATACTTACTTACTTAACTAAACTACAATTATCTAAGTGAATGATGCTTGTGCTAAATTATTGTAATTGAATAATTTTGTGAACATTTTAAATAGTTTACTATCTTTTATGAAATGAATGGTCTCGTTGATTGGATTGGACGCATACAACAATTACTTTAGGTGTGATAATTATTTTTATTAGTACATATATGAGTCTTGTATGTGCTAGCTACACATGTATGCCTTGCACATGTACACTAGTATGTACAAATGTTTTAAATTGATGATGTTGATTATTTGTTGCATATGTATGAGTCGTGTGTCGTTGCCCTTGTATTGTAAATAACTCTAACTTCAGGACAAAGTTTCTTAAAGGGTGGGTGTATGTAACAACCCAAATTGATTAATTTTATCATAGTTTTTAATTTAAATTTAATTAATTATTAAAATATATTAATTAGTCTTTTATTATTTTATTATTAAAAGGTGGGTGAAGTAATTAATTGGGGGATAAGGTTGTTGGGGAATTAATGGGGGGATAAGGTTGTTGGGAATTAATGGGGGGATTTGAGAGAGGAGGATAAAGAAGAAGGGGAGGACTTGGAAGGGGGATCTTATTTCTGTTTGAAGATTTCTGAATTTCGAAAGGGGGAGAGGAGGAGGAGGAAATGGGAGGAATGATTTTGGGGACCTCTCACAGGGCACTTTTGTTCCTGGGAATTTTGGGCTCGAGGGCCAGGAAACCACAAGGATTCCTGGAGCTAGGGAGCCGGAGAGGTTGTTCCTAGTTGGTTGGGAGGTTAATATTCAGTTTGGGCAAGAACAAGAACATGATCAGACAAAAAAGGGACTAGATAACCAACCTGTAGGTGGAGGTATGTATTATGATGTTGTTATCATTATTATGTTGTTGCTGTTGATATTATTGTGTTGTTATCATTATTATGTTGTTATTGTTTATTACTGGTTTATTCCAAGTATAAGAAAATCATGAAATAAATTCTAAACTAAATTTCAGTCATTTCAGTAGGAGATTGTTGAAAATATTTATTTATTTTGAGTCATGAAATAGGAAATAGGTAGGCTTTATATCGCTCCTCTTCATAAAAAAATTGCCATAAGTTGTTGAATTTTGTGAAAAGTAGAGGCAGGAACCTTCGCTAAACTAAGCCAATACACATGAATACTTTGGAGCACATATTTCACTAAAACCAATCTTCCACCTAGAGAGAGCCACTGATATGTCCAATTGTTAATTCTCTTTACAATATTCTCAATCAGCCAATTCCAATCCACTAATTTGTATCCATTTGGTTTTAAACAAAAACCTAAAGATTTCATACCTTCCTCAGGGTTTATGAATTGAATGCTGAAATCTAATATTATTCTTTGTTTAAGACTAGGATCAATGTTTTGTGCTAGAAAAATTGATTTTGATAGTTTACCTCCATACCTGATGTTGTACAAAATATTGCTAAAATTGATTTGAATTCCAGCCAGGCTTTATAATTCCCGCCCCCAAGGATTAAGACATCATCTACAAAACAAAGATGTGTCACAATGATTGTGGTGGAAACTTTAAGGCCATGAAAGGACCCTTCTTCAACATCTTTCCTCAATAATCTACTAAGACATTCTACTACCAGAATAAATAGTAGAGCAGAAAGGGGACAACCCTATCAGAGTCCGCGATGACTTTTGAAGAAATTTGTCGGGGTACCATTAATTAAAAATGAAATATTTACTGAGGTAATACAAGACATGATCCATTGGGAGATCTCCCAATTTAATCCAATCTGAGTTAACAACAACCTGAGAAAATTCCAGCTTACCTTATCATAAGATTTTTTCAGATCCAACTTGAGAATAATGGTGATTAGTTTCTTTGTATTAGCAGAGTGTAAGAATTCTTGTGTTATGCCAACATCATCGAAAATTAATCGATCCTTTAAGAAGCCAAACTTCTCATGTGAAATACAAATTGCTAGTTTTGTTTTTATCCTTGTAGCAATAATCTTAGAAATGACTTTGTATACAAAATAACAAAGTGTGATTGGCCTGAAATCATGAAAATCCTTGGTTTATTTACTTTGGGAATAAGTGCGAAGAAAGTGGCATTGAGTGAACCTGGAATAAATCTAGACACTCTGGATTCTTCAACATCCTTGTGAAGATCCTCCCCCAAGATCTTGAAAAAAGACTAAATTTTTTTTTGTGTCCAACCATCAGGGCCTGGGATTTTGTCTTTAGGCATGTTGAAAACTATATCCTTAACTTCATTAAGTGTAATTGATTTTTCGATATCATCACAATTTGATTCACTAAATAATTTTGGCATATGTTCTAGTACCTTGATCTGGCTGCGAGTATCCTCTGACTCAATGGATCTGTATTGGGATTTGAAGTGCTTCAAAGAAATATTTTTAATTTCAGATTCAAATGAATGGAGGACACTTGACTCATCTTCAATATCCCAAATTTTATTCTGTGATCGCCTCATAGTGGCATATTTATGGAAAAATTTAGTATTCTTATCTCCACTGTTGAGCCAATTATCTCTACTCCTGAGTCGCCAAGTATCTTATTCAACTGCAAGTATATTTTCTTTTTCCTGCTTTAGAACCTTAAGAATGTCCAGATAAACTTGCTCAAAATCTGTGTCGGACACTTATCAAATATTTCTGCCATCTTTGATTCAATTTGGATCAGATCCAATTGCAATTGTGCTTTCTTATCTCTCTATCAATGGATCACCGCTTTCTTTAAGTTCTTTAATTTTGAACACAGTAGTTGGATAGTGGAGGAATCCGACCAGTGACTCATATAGTTCCACGTTTGCTTGATGAGTGGAGCAAAATCCTGATCCTTGATCCATGTAGAGTTGAATTTAAATGGTGGCGAAGATTTTTGAGAGAAGGAGTCCAGTTGGAGGGATATCGGACTATGATCCGAGATGGTAGAGTTGATTACCCAAGATCTAACCTCGTTGTTGTTTTTGTATAAGGAATCGTCAAGGAGGAAGCGATCCAGTCTCTTCGCTATACTAGCGAACCCAACTCTGCCATTCCACCAAGTATGAGTAATTTTAGTAGGTTGGACATCCACTAAACCAGAGGAGTGAATGAGACTTGTGAAGAAGTCTAAGAGAGGGTCAAATTTGGCTGAAGCACCCCAAAATTCCCTCATAGAGAGTGTGAAATTGAGATCTTCGCCCACTATAATGCCTTCTTCGTTCAATAAACCAGACTGAATAATAGGGATCCAGAATAGTTCCCTATCCTTATAGGGGTCACAACAATTGAGCAATCTAACTTTATCTGTTGACTGTTGTTACACATGAAATTTTCACACCTAGGTACTTCGCCCTAAGTGTCGTAAGTTTCATATAAGTGTCTCATACACCTTGAAACCATTGAATAACCTATGTCACAATCCCTAGTCAATGTGGAGGAAGGATATATTACATGAAGGCCAAAATACCAAGTGCACATGAATTATTATTAATATTCATGAAAAATAAATTAATTAAATGTGACAATCAAGTGCACATGAATTATTATTAATATCCATGAAAAAAAAATTAATTAAGTGTGAGAATCCACCTCACATTTGGTTTCTTATTTTTTAGGGAAGGTGGAGGATCTCATGGATGGTTGAAATATTTCCTCCTTAAAATATTTCAAGCTTGTGTAAAAATGAAACCAATACCGAGCTTAGTCT
>SNQJ01S0068656.1:16234-29481 GCA_010110895.2 Picea sitchensis | reverse complement strand
ATATATATATATATTGTTAGTCTTTTGAATGTGAAGATATATTAAGTTGTTAATTTTCAACAAAGTCTAAAATGTATTTGTATGTGACAAAAGTTCACACCAAAATTTAGAAGAGTAATTATGTCACAATGTTTAACTTCAAAATACATAAGCACATGACAAATATTTAACGTGAACTTTCATTAGTGTGACTCCTATGATGGACTTAGTCATCTATTAATTCCTTTTGAGATCAAACCTTCTTTTTCAATAAACTTAACATGATTTTACTCCAAAGTAGATTATTTGCATAATTAAAGCAACTATATTTTCATTTAAAGTTGATAAAGTTGTAGGGTTTTTATGTTTATGGTTGTGGTTTTGAGGAAAATTGTTACTTTCTCATCTATGTTTCAACTCTATTTCTAAGATATATTACTTAAAAGTCTAGGAGTTTTGGTGTAATTGTAATCCATAAAAAATAAAAAAAAATGATTAATTTTTTTACTTTAAGAGTTACACAAATGAAACATATTTCCATCATTTTAGTGAAGAGGTTAAACTGTAAGTAGCGTGGTATCTGGTCTTATGTATTGAACTATGGCTAGATACTATTAAAAATCACTTGACCTCACTAAAAGTAGCCACAATAATGATCACTAGAGACATTAGCTTTCTTGCAAATACTATCTAGGTTGAAACTATCTTTTGGTCCTAAAGTAAGATCTACAACTGCTTCTGATTGGCTAAGAGTTTGTCTTCTTCAAATGTAAGGAGACATGTTAACGACCTAAGACTGAGAGACCTTTGACAATGGTGAAAGTCTACCCCTTTACGAACCACCAATAAATTATTTTAGATGACATTTTTCTTAAATAATGATGATGAGTCGAGCCACATTCATGAATAGAGTAATGACTATCCTCACTATCAATAGACAAGTAAAATATGATAAGATGTACCACCTTCAAATTATTAAAAAAAAACAAATTCTAAAAACAAATTTTCAAATATACACAGTTGATAAACAAGCAAGGTACATGACAAATGACAAGTCAATCTCATGTCTATCCGTGGTTCGACCCACATAGTTTAGATATGTTATTTTCTGTAAAGCCCCATGGACACTCTTGTCAAATTTGTTTCATTAGATATGCCAACCATGGCTTTGTTGGCTCATGTTTACCTTCACCAATTGTCAAATTACAATTATCTAATCCAAGTTAAAAATAATGGTGTTGGCTAGCTGTTCTACGAAATGGTTTTTTTTGTTGGAATTCGACGATATAAATTTATACGAATCACTATTTTTTGTTGTTCAAAATCCATTTCTGAATGTAGAAATAGATTCAGCATGCTGAAAAACTCCCAGCGCACTCAAATTATATAGAAATACTCATTCAATCGAATATCTCCAAAAAAAATATCTCCGACAAATATCTCCAGAAAAAAATCATCATTTCATAAAACTTTACCCTAAAACAAAAAGAAAGAATTCATTATTCCGTGAAAAGTACACTCAGATTATATCAGATGAAACTGTGAAAAATACAGAGAGATTGATATGGAAAAATAAAACCACTTCCGTACGCCCACCGTGGGGCTCGAACCCACGACCACAAGGTTAAGAGCCTTGCGCTCTACCAACTGAGCTAGACGGGCCATACGGTTTGTATTGAAATATAAGTTATTAAATAGTCTGACAAAATATTATAAATTAAGATGGAGAAAAATATCTTCTGTTAGTTTGGTCATATTGTGCATATTTTCAACTAATTATTCAGTTGTCGATATGTCCGAGTGGTTAAGGAGACATACCAGGTTCGAACCCTGCTGTCTACGGTCCATATTTTAGTGGAATATTCCACATATAGGTATAGCATAAACTTTCTCCCGAGCTGTTACCATTAAAAGTAAAACCGTGAGAGTTGGAGACCGATAATTATCCTTAACTCTAACTCCTTGGCTTTTGCATCTTTGTTTGTAGGACTCCTTCAATGAGAGTAACTAAATGATGCAAAATCTTCTTAGATTCTCTTCCTTCTTAATGTTATTAAATTTAGATGGCTTGTGGTTAGTGTGCTTGCAAGTTGTTAAATTTAGTGTGGTTAGTGTAGTTGTACGGTGTTGAGTATGAGAGTTATTTCTATGAATTTGTTAGTTAAATATTTTGTTTTTGAATAATGGTTGTAACATGTATATTGTTGATGTTTTATAATATTTTGTATGATTTTGTTTATAGGTTTGTGATTAGAAAAATAATTAATATTATTGATTATTGATAAATGTTATTAGTGTTCTTGGAACACAAACTTTACATTCAATTAATATGTCTAAAAAAATTAAACAAATTTTATGATTAGAAAAATAATTATCAATATTGATTATTGACCAATGTTATTAGTGTCCTTGGAACACAAACCTTACTTACATTTAATTAACATATGCAAAAAAATTAAACAAATTCGAGCTTCATTTGTAATGAATATGTTTGTTTCTTTCATTTTTGACATAAATCTATATGTAAGAGTGAAATAAACTATATACCATAGAGATTGAAGAGAAGATGTGTGGTATTTTTTTTAATGGAGGGGAATAAACACAACAAGTCTTGGTATTTTTTAGCTATGTATAGATCAAGGGTTCAAAACATATTGCTACCACTATAGCCTTCTCTCTGACCTCACTTAAAGTTGGCAAAAAAAGTGAACTAATGTAACCTTACAAGAGTTGTAAGGTCTCCATTTGAAAAACACTTAACCAAAACTGTATGATTGATGTTCTAATACCATGAGTTAAAACATGCATAGTACTTAGATGGATTGGGAAAATGATAACAAAACATAGAAAAATAAATAAAAGAAGGATTATGAAACAATGCATTCTTATACACATAGTATCTCCAATAATGAAATTGATAAAATAACATGTAAAAAAAACATGGTTAGACATCACAAAAGAGAAAAATGATATTGATAAACAACCACCATAACCATTATTACATTTTATAATAAATAATAATATTTTTTTATTTATTTAAATACATAGGCTCTCATATCACTCATTCTTCAATTTGCATTATGCATTAATTTCAAAGACATTTTGCATAGTACAACGATACAATGGGTAGTTATATATTAAGGTAATGATATAGACACTTTATTACTTTCATTTCGATTACAAGCTTAAGTTGGGTTTGCATGCAAGACTTTGAGATATTCTTTTGGTTCATTGTCATTGCTGATATCTATGGGAACTTAGTTAATTCATTTTTGGTTTCATCAACTTGATAACTACTTTACATTTGGTCATATTAATGAGAATTTAGTTAATTCATCTTTGGTTCTACTAATTTGTTTAAATATTTTACATTTTGTTTTAAAAAGATAATTAAGTGGTCAACATTGAGACAATGAAATAAATTAACACTTTGATTGTACTAAGAGAAGATAAGTGTTTTCTATACCTAATACTAAAGAGATTGTAACATCCATTTCATTTGATTAAATTTAATATTTATATAAATTGAAAATTGAAAATATTAATAAACTTAATGTTTACTAAATAATGTTTATTCATAAATCTTTATATAAATATAAATAACAAAATATAATCAATTATATTAATTATTAAGAAAAAATATATATTAAGTAATAATATTTATATATCTATACATAAATATATTTATGTAAATTCATCTTAATTTTAGATCTTTTAAACATCTTATTTTTGGATCTCCTTAAATACTTAATAAATATGAAGCTAAAATGAATTTATATTAATTCATTATCTATTACAACTATAAATAAAAAATAATTGCAAAATTCACTTATACAACCCATGTTTTATTTTACATATTCCCCAAAAAAAACACACTCATAAAACGAGTTGAGATCATAGTCATCATCCTTTTTTTCACACAAAAAAAAACAGATCCATTGTTATTCTATTAGAATCAAGTGTTCTTTCAAGATTACAAAAAGATCTACATGATCTATAGTTTACTAATATCTCCTCAAAATCTTGATAGGTTGTACTATACTATGAGCAAGTTTCTAGAGAGTTGTTATTGACAGTTGTCAATTGCTTTACATATCATATTCTTACTCATACAAAAAGAAATCGTAAACTTTCATCTAATGTCTAGTTACATTGGAATGTAACATTAGAAAATCAAAAAACTATCTGGATTTACAACATTTTCTTTGAAGATCTCCTCATAAAAAAACCAACCCAGGGGGTTGTCCAATGCTTTTTTGGAGAGTTAATCTACCACTATGTTGAATTCTTTATGAATATGCATGAAGTGAATTCCTTCAAAACTTGCCTTTAAGCATCTTATTTGTTCTTTCCAGCTGTGTAGATAAATCAGGTTCAAATTTGAGTAGTCATTAATCCAGTCAATAGTCACTTTGGAGTCACCACCAGCCATCAAATTTCTTATGGACAATCTATGTGCAAAGAAAAGAAGTCTCTAAAGACCCAAAATTTCATCTTTCATATTATTAACTTTACCTCCTGCAAAGTGTGCTTTATAACTATGATCAACAGTTAATTTTGTAAAAATTCCAACACCACAGTTATCATTAACAATTGCACCGTCAAATAAACCAATTGGATTTTCATCAAAGAAGATTGGGTTTAGGATAAAATCCACTTTGTCGACTTCTCCCATTCCTTTAGGGTCTTCAATATCAAGTAGAATTCTGGAAATTGTTCTGGAGTCCTCTCTTTGCCAATTTTCAAACAAGATTTTGTTTCTGTACTTCAAAATTCTCCAACTAACCAGAAAGGGTATAAATCTCATCCTTGGATATTTTGTAAACCAATGCAGTAAGTTTCTTTCCAGAGTATAATGCATCCAGGCTTTCGAAAAATTGAGGGAGTTTAATATTTATTTCCATATGTATTGGGTGGCTTCACAATGTATGAGCAGATGAGTTGTCGTCTCATCACCCTTGAGACAAAGACTGCAAACATCATGTCCAATGCCTCCCCTTTTCCTAAAATTTGCACCAGTGAGGATACAATCTTTTAAGCATAACCACATGAAACAAATAAATTTTCTTGGTATATTAACTCTCCAAATAGATTTATACCACCATCTAGAAACACCATTATGTGAATTACTAGCAATGCATTGATATGTTAAGTCTGCAGTAATTGATCCAAAATCCATGTTCCATGACCAAACAATTTTATCATTTGAATTATTAAGTGAAACTCTGTTGCTTTTCAAATTTGCAATGTAATTGTTCCATTCATCCAACAGATCTCCTGATAAACCAAGTTGGTTGGCATTTATCCAATTTTGTGAATTGTTAAGTGTGTTTGGAAAGGCTGCTTGAGCAATGGAAAAGATACCATGATTATTGAGGAATTGGATTAAGGGTGCATAAAGTTTATATGAAGAATTATCTCCAATGAAAGGATCCTTTCCCATTATAACTTGATTTATGCTCCCTATTTTCCAAGCCAACCATTGTTTAATGATATGAAAAGAGCTCATAATTTTTTTCCAAATTATAGAGGCATTAGAGTACTTGTAGTTTCCTTTCCTTATCCAAGAAGTCAAGTCGACTCCTTTTAAATATTTACCTTTAAGAATTTGACTCCACAGACTATTACCAAATATCCCTCTCCAATAGGATTTATCAACTAATGATTTGGCAAACCAAAAAATGTTTCTTATACCCCATCCACCAAATTCTTTAGAAATTGCAATGCTTTTCCATTTGGATAAATGAAAACATGTTGTTTTGTTCGCTTGTAACAACCCAAAATGATTAATTTTATCATAGTTTTTAATTTAAATTTAATTAATTATTAAAATATATTAATGAGTCTTTTATTATTTTATGTAACACCATGTTTCCCCCAATCTGTAAAAATAACTATATTGATGAAGAACTATGGCAAACTCAAAGGTGTGAATGTTTGATTTGATGGACCTTTGTATAAAAGGTCGATGAATGTAAATTATATTATGAATATGTGTTGCATGAATGTTGGGAGGGGGGTGTGCTAAAAGAGACCACGATGGCTAATGAAGGGTGGTGGAAGGGACCTGGAATGGTTGCATTAACTTCCACCGAACCAGTACCATACTGGTTTTTACTTGCTCAAAGACCAAGGCAACTCTCTGACCCTAGAATGAATTTCCCGTCAGGATGGTAGGTGGGGAGGCTCCTCAAGAGTTAATGAGGGGATGGGACGAACCACCCATCCGTAAAGCTCTCAGACCTAACCACGGACGGGGGAATTTGCACCACACACAATCTTGTAGAGAAGGGAAAGAAAGGAAGTGTGGGAAGGGGTAGAGAAAAGGAGTGCGTGCGACATGGATCGCAGAGGAGAACCGCAAAAACCTTGGAACCATAGGGAGTTCTGAACATAGGAGAAAGAGAGTAACTTTCATCCTCGATTTTTGTCTATATCAGGAGAAGGAGAGTAACCTTCGTCCTTGACTTCCGTTGAGTTGGAAGTAAGAGATTGAATCTTAGAGCATCATCGTCTAGCTCGGGGTGGCTAGTGGTAAATCCGTTTGGAGTCACTGAGCCTATGGTTGGGTGGAAACGAGCACCCCTCTCAATAGTTGCATCACGCCTTGTGGTTCTGATAAGTGTTTTATGCCTTATATTTTGAATTGAATATCATGGATGAATGTTTATACTTATATTCCATAGTTGATGTCTGTGTAAATTAGTTAATTTCAAAGTATGCATCCATCCCATTGAGAATAGACCCATCTGGTTGACCTTCGTAATATTCTAGGATGGCTCCTCGAGAGCACCTTTCCCTGGGAATCGCCTCATAACTTTGGAACCATACCAAGCCTTTACCTAGAAACCCAACTAAAATCAGGGATAATTTACCAAGAACCATATGAAGTTTCATGCGATCCGGGTCTGGAAAAATTGTGCAAGAAAGAGTAGTTCTCTAAGGTTTCGGAGTTGTGGGAGTCTGAAGCTCCGAAAGGTTGAATTTCATGACCCAAGTTCAGAAAGGATAGTGAATCCAATTATCGAAAGGGAGTATCCCTTCGTTTGGTAGACGAACGGATGAGATCCTTTTGGAAATACCCTAGGTCTGTCAGGACCAATGGGTCTAGAGGAGGAGTGCAAGCGTTAACGCCTCGACCCCTCCAGCCTTTGCAAGTAGCGATGGAACCGGGACCGTAGATCCTAGGATCCATTGGGAGCTATCTAGACCGTCGATCTTAACCCTTATGTAGATGGGAGGATGAACTCGTCATAGTCCTAAAAGTCTTAATTTAATTAGGACCATCCATTTAGCAGGGACACGTGGCAGTCGGGTGGCATTTAGCTAACTTGCGACTTGGAGTGGTCAAAGGGTAGGACTGCAAAAACTCACTAGTCAAGAGTTCGTGACGTAATAGTGGTTGTTGATCTAGGATTGATCTAGACCGTCGATTTAGAGTGAATGAGTTTCGGCGTTTCGGTGTCCAGGAGACCAAAGGGTAGAATCTCTCGGTTTCGCAAGTCGCGAAATCCCAACATACGAAACCCTGACGTGCTTAGTGGGTCAGCCCTAGGTCAAAGGACATGGTCGTGTGGTAGAAGGAGGAGGCAAGCGCTAGTAGTTGGCTAAGGTTCTAACTCGGGGATTGGTATTTTGGGATGCAAGAATTCGAAGAAATGAGAAGTCGAGGGACGTGAAGTCCCGAAATCGTGAAATACGAAATAAACTATGGTTGTAGGACATTGTCACAGTGTCGTGGTCATGTGGAGGAGGGTCACGTCATGATCATAGGTGAGAGGGCTAGCATGCACTAGGTCCCTTAATCGCTTTCGGGACTGAAGGAGATGAAGAGGTTGGGACGCCTTGCGTCGGGAGCCCCGATGTCAAAAAATGTGATCAGCCTTTTAAACTAAGCCTATGGTCGTGGGTCTTGATCACGAGGTGGAGGATGAGGAATGAAATAGTCTGTGATATGCCCCTGTAGGAATTTGGGAATTCTATCCTTTGAGAAAAAGGCGAAAATTTTGTTATGTCGCCATGGGTA
Organism: Picea sitchensis; assembly: GCA_010110895.2. Lineage (NCBI taxonomy): Eukaryota > Viridiplantae > Streptophyta > Pinopsida > Pinales > Pinaceae > Picea > Picea sitchensis. The sequence goes on along the minus strand of SNQJ01S0068656.1, from coordinate 21,476 downwards.
TGTGACAAATTGGTATTAGAGCATGGTTACAACACTTGGCTTGCGTGGGCTCATGAATGAGTCACGTAGAAACTCTGTTTGAAGTACTCTTAAAAATAGTAACCCTCTATATTAACCCCCTTTACCAAAAGTCGAAGTTAAGAATTTTATTAAAGAAATGAATCAAATCCCTACTGTGTGTATGCATTTGAGAAATGTGAATTTATGTACTGGTTATGAACGAATATAATGTTAGCTAACAACAGGTGTTTTGTCTACACGCAAGTGAACGATCAACCGCGGGAAAACTACAGACGTATAGAATGGTGACGCACCACGAGGTGGGGGACGACTCCCACAATAGAGACAAAGAGTCTGATGAAAGGATGGTTGTAGAGACCCCTTCGGATCTAGCTGAGACTGTGAGGAGTCTCATGGCCGAGCTACAAAGATGCAAGGCTGACAACGAGAGGTTGATAAAAGAGCAAGAGAAGAAAAGGGAAATTAATGCAGTCTTGTTGCAGATTTTATTCGATATACAAAGACAACTGCAGCATGGACCTGACACCAGTCACGAGGATCGATGACAGACAAAGAAGAGTTGAAGTCCACATGAGATACAAAAACATGTCCTTTTGAGTGGCTACACTGGGAAGAGCACCTTGCGACTCAGAGGGATCTTATAGTAGAAGAACTAGTTCATATTCTCGAAGAAAAAGGAATAAGATAAAGCATTCCAAAATTCATAATCTCGAAGAATTCAAGAAGGCCAAACCACCCTCTTTCGATGGTGAGATAAAGAGAGGAGAGGAAGCGGAGGCCTGGCTGCTTGGACTAAAGAAGTATTTCAGAGTCCATGACTTCTCAGGAAACTTGAAGGCCTAAGTAGCCACTTTCAACCTGAATGGAAAGGCTTCCATTTGGTGGGAAGAACTTAAGAATGTAAAAGGGATTCACGAAGAAGACCTATCTTGGGAACGGTTTGAAAGATACTTCAGGAAGAAGTATCTGTCGGAAAAGTATTTTGACGAAAAGACTAAAGAATTCTATGAACTCAAGCTGGGGAAACTCACCGTAGAAGAATATGTCAATAGATATCTTGAGTTGCTGAGGTACATACCCTACATAAAAGTAGGAAAGGAAAAGGTGCAATGATTTATCAATGGGCTACCTAAGGACTATCAGAACGGGATTGAGTTTGATGAGCCGAGGACCCTAGAAGACACTATCTGAAAGGCAAGATATTGTTATGAACAGTTTGGGCTTCGGACATAACCTCGCGAAGGCTGGAAGCAGAAGAATGGTTCAGGATTCCAGAAAAGGGGTTTAAATCCCCAAGATTTAAAAACTATAAAAAGGATACAAGGATGAGCTTTCCTACCCGAAGTGTACACCAACAAAATTTCCCCTCCCAGAGTGGAAATAAGCCTTTTGGGTCAACCCCTGGAAAGACTTATAATCCAAAGAAAGAACCCTTGAAATGTTGGGGTTTTGGAGAAGAACATCTACTGAGGGACTGCCCGCACCGACAACACAATAGTAGGATAATTTACAACGTCCAAGAGGCTACCACCATGAATGATGTGGCCAAGAGTATGCCGTGAATTTATGTAGTCGTGGATAATAAACAAGCCGACCACCAAGCTTTAGTGGTGGAGATGGAAGGTATGATCACTAACCACCTAGTGTCTATTCTAATTGACCTTGGTTCAAATTTGAGTTATATAGCCCCTCGGGTTATTGATAAGTGTAAATTGCGGCCACATAAACATGCCAAACCATGGTTAGTACAGTTAGCCACTGGAACCAAAAGAAAGGTAGCAGAGGTCATACCAGCTTTCCAATTCACTATGGGTGAATTCTCTACCCAAGCAACCCTTAACATACTACCCCTAGGATTGTATGACCTGTTGATTGGCATGGATTGGCTAGCCGCATATAAAGCCAGAATGGACTGTTACCATAAAACCTTAGAATGTGTAAGTGAAGAAGGAAGGAGGATAACCCTTCAAGGGATCCAAAAACCTGTCTCGGTGAGATGAATATCAACCCTTCAAATGAGAAAGTATTGCAGAAAGGGATGCCCACTATATGTGATACAGGTGTTGGAATCGGTTGAGGACGACAAACCAAGCCTCGAAGACCACCCCATACTAAGGGAATTTAGAGATGTGTTTCCAGAAGAGGTACTGGGTCTACCTCCGAGAAGGGACATTGACTTCTTAATAGAACTTGCACCAGGAGCGGTGCCAGTGTCTAGGACACCCTACAGGATGAGCACACCCGAGCTAGTTGAGTTTAAATTACAACTAAAAGAAATGATGGACAAAGGCTTTATCCAGCCCAACGTGTCTCCATGGGGAGCACCAGTCTTGTTCCTGAAAAATAAAGATGGTACCCTCCGACTGTGCATAGACTATAGACAACTCAATAAGGTAACCATAAAGAACAAGTACCCCTTACCCCAGATCGATGACTTGTTCGATCAATTGGGAGGTGCTTCCATCTTCTCCAAGATTGAATTGAGATCTGGATACCATCAAGTCTGAATTAAGGGTGAAGACATCCACAAAACCACCTTCATAACAAGATATGGTCACTACGAGTTTGTGGTAGTACCATTTGGATTAACCAATGCCCCTGCCACTTTTATGTGCTTGATGAACAATGTGCTCAGCAAATCCCTAGACAAATTTGTATTGGTTTTTATTGACAATATCTTAATCTACTCCAAGAATAGAGAGGAACATGAGGAACATCTTAGAATTGTGCTTCAAGTGCTAAGAATTGGGCCATGTCATATCTAAAGATGGGGTAGCAGTAGACCCTGACAAGATCAGGTCTATCATGGAATGGCCTACCCCAAAGGACGTTTCAGACATCAGATCCTTTATGGGCTTAGCGAGATACTATAGGATATTTATAAAAGGATTCTCCAAGGTTGGTTGTCCAATCACTACCCTCCAAAAGAAGGGAGTTAAATTCTTTTGGACCCCAAAATGTGAAAAAAGATTTCAAAACCTAAAACACCTACTGACCCATGCACCCATGCTGAAGATCGTCGATCCCGAAACTAACTTCCTCATGTGCACTGATGCCTGCAAGGAAGGGCTCGGAGGAGTCCTTATGCAAGAAAGAAGCGTATTCTGCCATGAATCCCAAAAATTGAATGAGCACGAAGTCAACTATGTGACCCATGATCTAGAACTGGCTGCCATAGTGCATGCCTTGAAAATGTGGAGGCGTTACCTCCTGAGTAAGAAATTTGTACTTATGGCAGACCACTATGGATTGCGACACCTGTTTGACCAACCAAAACTCAATGCTAGACAAGCTAGGTGGATGGCTCTTCTTAGCGAGTTTGATTTCGAAATCAAACATATCAAGGGAAAGGAAAATAAGGTGGTCGATGCCCTTAGCAGAAGTATGAAAACAATTCATCTGGCAGCGGGGAGCACTTGCAAGACCAACATTAGGCAAAGAGTCAAGAATGCACAAGAAACAAACGCGTTCTTCCATACCATGAACTCATACCTGGAGCAAGAACCCGTGGGGCTAAAGTATGAAGGCTACCAGATGTTAGATGGAGGTCTACTAACTTACAGAAAAAGATTGTATATTCCAAACTGTGACGACTTGAATAGGTTCATAATGGATGAACTACATAAAAGATCATATACGGGTCACCCAGGATACCAGAAGATGATCGCGGCCACTGGGAAACAATTCTATTGGCCTGGATTTAAGAAAGACATAGTTGAGTATTTAGCCAAAGTTATAGAATGCCAATAGGTTAAAGCAGAACACCGACACCCAACAGGATTATTACAGCCTCTACCAATCCCGGAATAGAAATGGGAGACCATCTCCATGGATGTCATCACCGGATTACCAACATCGACCAGGCAGAATGACACTATCATGGTAATGGTGGATAAATTGAGCAAGTTCGCTCATTTTATCCCCGTCAAATCAAATTGCAAGGCAATATACATCGCCAACATATTCATGAAGGAGATATTTAGACTACATGGCATGCCTAAGGAGATTATGTCTGACAAAGACACATAATTTACCTCAAACTTTTGGAAATCCTTGATGGCTAGTCCGGGGACCATATTATTGTTCAACACAACTTATCATCCTCAAACCGATGGATAGACGGAAAGAGTGAACCAAATATTAGAAGACATGCTAAGGATGCATGTAATGCATCAACCTAAAAAGTGGGAAGATTACCTGCCACTGGTGGAATTTACCTACAACAACGACTACCAAGAATCACTAAATATGAGCCCTTTCGAAGTCCTCTATGGTAGGCCATGAAACACTCCAGTCAGTTGGAGTAATCCCGTAAACAGAATTACTATTGGACCCGACATGTTGAAAGAATGGAACAACAAGTGATTTAGATAAAGAAAAATCTGAAAGTCGCTCAGAACAGACAGAAAAGTTACGCCAACAGAAAGAGAACCCCTAGATAATTCAAGATGGGAGACCACGTATATCTCAGACTTAGGCCCAGGAAGAGTTCCCTAAGGATGGAAGCTTGTGCCAAGTTGGCACCTCAATATTTTGGACCCTTTGAAGTTATATATAGAGTGGGGCCTGTAGCCTATAGGCTAGCACTTCCTCCCATAGTGAAAGCACATAATGTTTTCCATGTTTCATTGTTGAAGAAATATGTACACGATTATGATCATATAATTGACTAGTCTGTGATCCAGGTGGAATCGGAGGGAGAATTTCTGCCAAAACCTCTATGCATACTGGAGAGAAAGGAAACCCCACTCAAGAACCGAACCATTGCACAGGTCAAGGTGCAGTGGAAACATTTTGGCCCCGATGAGGCTATGTGGGAAATGGAAGATTCCATGAAACATGAATATCTGATTTTGTTTACTTCTGTACATACACGTCATAATTTATAGATAGAACATCGAGGATGATGTTCCTTTAAGGGGGAGGGAATTCTAACACCCTGTTTCCCCCAGTCTGTAAAAATAACTATGTTGATGAAGAACTATGGAAAACTCAAAGGTGTGAATGTTTGATTTGATGGACCTTTGTATAAAAGGTTGACAAATGTAAATTATATTATGAATATGTGGTTCATGACTGTTGGGAGGGGGATGTGATAAAAGAGACCATGATGGCCAATGAAGGGTGGTGGAAGGGACTTGGAATGGTTGCGTTAACTTCCACAGAACTAGTACCATATTGGTTTTTACTTGCTCAAAGACCAAGGCAACTCTCTGACCCT
>SNQJ01S0068655.1:39284-50880 GCA_010110895.2 Picea sitchensis | reverse complement strand
CCCACACATAATCGTGGGTATACCTTCCAAGGAGCGCGAGTGAGTTTGGCCAACGTCAATTCCAGGTACTGTGAAGACTTGCCCCTCCACAGTCACCTTGTGTAAAGACCCTAGAGATAGGCCACTAAGGTTACCAATCACTATAGTGATGCTTGGGGAAACAGTCGACAGTCCGATCCATGCGCAAGGGCAGGGTATGTAGCCCGAAATCAACTTGAAAGGCTTCCACTCATCGTTGTGGGTATACCTCTCAAGCGACCCCCATAATACGTGCAACCTCTACACCAAGACCAACAAAGAAGGGTGAGTAACTCTACCAGTCTCAATGCGACCTCGTAATTGACCCTTGTGTTAGAAGGGCTTCCCGGGACAAAATGTAATAAGTGGATTTCACCACTCCCTAACGCAATATTCTATGTTTGTTTGCAGCTTTGGAAAGTTATCTTTCACACCTATTCCAAAGCCCTACAATTAATCTAATGTAGGTTTGCTACCAGAAAATATAAAAATGTTTAATCAATTTTTATAAGCGCTTTATTTTATGGCTGTTGTTACTCAAAAGGAAAATGGCGTGGACAATATGGTGTTTTGACCAACTCGAAAGTTATGCAAAGAGATGAAGATGCAATCTTTTCATTTCGATGAAAGCTATGCTACGAGAAGGAGAAAACATTTATCATTCCCATATGCATGATGTCCCAAAATTCATTAAACTCATCAATATAAAGATTCTCAAGAAATGGGAAAAATGTATTGTACACCAATGCATGATTCATGGCCCCCCCCCGGCCATGAGGGGGAATTTTTTTCGGAATTTAAGACCAAAAAATGCCAAGAATCATGCAATTTCGCTACTTTAGATGCAAGGATGCCCCCAATCTAATATAAAGCAAGAAATTAAATCTTTTTGTTTCAAAATTTTCACTAAAAGCAATAATAAACTTTCTTAAAACAAAGAAACCCAAACTAAAAGTTTTCTTTTAAAACGAACTATTCAGAAGAAATCTGATCTTTCCCTAAACAATTCTAAAGAAAACACACGCTTTGTAATTGAAATACACTCAAAGCAAGAGACTAATCCTTCAAAACCAAACAAAGCAAAGATGACTAAAAGCAACTCAAAGAATGTCAAGCAAACTGCAAACAGATCAATATAGGCTCCAAAAGTTCAATCCAGCTAATCAAAGCAAAACTGGGTCATCAAAAGATGACCAGACCCAATCCAAAAAAGTTTACAAATAAGTTCGCATCCTAGCAATAGAGTACAGTACGATAATTAGGTATTCTCGCAGGCTAGACACTAGTAGGGTGCGAGAATTAGGCATTCTCGCAGGCTAGACACTAGTAGGGTGCAAGAAGTTCGCAATGGATCTAACAACAAGGTGGGAAAATCAATGGTTTTCGTAGGCTGTAGAGAGGTACAGTGCGATAATGTCTGTAATCAAAGAAAATTTTGAAAAAGGACAGGGAATTCAAGTGAACTTCTAGATCCAGAGAGTCTAGATGGATGTCCCACAGACTCGGAAACCAGAAAACAAGCAATCAAAGGAAGGGAAACTAGACTAAATAGGAAACAATCTGTTCCCCAGTGGAGTCGCCAATTTTGTTATCGGATAAATCGGTAGGTGCAGACACTAACTGATCTCCCTAGATCCACCTAGATCTAGAACAAAAGACACCAGAACATGACGCTTTGCTTAAGTTTTAAATATTGAATTTACTAACTAAAGATGGATGGGTGACATACTGTTTAAATGTCGCTTCCTCTCACCATCGCCATCCTAGCTCCGTTCCAACGCTCATACAATGATGAACCTGCAAAAGAACGCAACCAACCAAAGTGATAGCAATAACATAAAATCAATATAAACCTATGTATGTGATCAAGGAATCATACAATAAAACACAACAAGCTTTATAGGAAAGAATCATATTACTGTATCATATTAAATATGAAAGAGAGATTACAACCATGGACTTGATGTCGTAAGGTCCCTTCCAACTTTCCTTCGTTCCCCACACACTTTCACTCCAAGAATTCTGAGAGCATAGATCTGATAATATTCACAATCTATCTTGACAAAGGCCAAACTCAAAACCACTCTAACCAAGCTAATAATTCCAAGCCAAATCCAACTTAGCTTATCCCAAAAGCTAACTTTCTCCATGAAAGCTCCTCTCCTTTTATAAGTTGAAGAGGATAAGGTGAGGAGGTTAGGATGATCCCACTAAATCATGAAAGTGTGTAAGATCCAAACCATTCGGATGCCACCTCACCATGGACGTTTCTCCTTTTAGAAGATTCGAGAAAACGCTCATTTTTCCCACGTGTAAGCATTCTCGCACCCTGCCTATAGAGCAACCTGCGAACATCTTGCAACCCAACTATGGTGCAACCTGCGAGAATCAAGCATTCTCGCACCCTGCCTATATAGCAACCTGCGAACTTCCTTTTTTATAGGGTTTTTACAAAGGAAAATGCAACTTCTTTTCTCAGGAAAAGTTCTTCTCCCTTCCTTCTTTAGGAACTCAGGCCACTGACCCCTTTGAAGACTACAGACAGGTTTACATCATTAACAGTCATAGGGATGACGAAAATAATGTGTAACACACTGTGCAAGCAATTAAGAAAGGTGTGGTTTTCACGGTTGGTATTTTTAAATACTGGGAGCGATCATAATCCTCTTGCAGTCCATCTTTGTATGTGATTACTACGACCAGAGAAGCATGACTGCAATGTTGTCTTCGTCTTGTTCCTGATCGCCAATGTTCGACACAGAACCTACCTCCATCACAGCCACAATGACGTATAGGAAAAGGAAATCGTATTTTCTCCTCACATACAAAGATGTTCCGTAAGAGGATTTTGACTCAGGCATCCCTAGTAGTCAATTTTCTCACCTGCAAATTGCAAATAAAAAAGGAAGCTAAACACGACACCGAAACCCGCCCGTCAATGGGGAACGACAGAAGGCCAGTCCCAATCGCGGTTGTAGAATCCCAAGCGTACAAACTGCAACAAGACCAATAGGCAAACAAGAACAACATCAAAAGGCAAATAAGAAATCAGTGAAGAAGCAGGAAGCAAGCATGAACCAATGAACCAACAATACCGCTAAAGAACAATATAACCCATATTCACTAGAGAGAACATTGCATATAAAGAAAAAAAAAATGGAAGAAAATGTATTGTAACATGCCTATTAAGTAAACATTTAAGGCTGTGAGGCCTGTTAGGTAAACATTTAAGTCTGTCAGGACTTCTCTGTAAACAATTAAGAAAGAATACAGTGTGGCAGGTCTGCTACGTACGAAAAAACATTTATTATATTATTTTATAACAATAATTTTTTTTTATTAACGATAGTTCGAACAATACAGGCTATGTTAAAAAAAAATTTATTCAAAGGACAAACTATTATGAAGTCAACTAATAAAAAACTGACTCTCTATCTTCAAAACTTTGGATATCCAAACATTTCAAGAAAAAAATAAAAATTCAGAAACACCGTATATGATAATTTTTTTTGGATATGCTAATGTATCAAACATTGGGAATAACGAAGCTGGAAATAAGACCTCCAATCTGTTATCCAATCAGATAATGACATATATGGTATTTTTTATTATATAAAAATCAATGATTTTAGTTCCCTAGTTCCAACAATAGATATTATGCAAATATTTTTAGTCAAAGGACAAACTAATATGAAGTCAACGGATTATTGATCGCTATAGTCCCTCTATGCCTTCGACAGGGACTAATAATAATCACAAATAAATAACAATAAAAAAATCATTACAACAAATTTCACTTTTCCTTCTAAATGCATGTTACTGACTAAATTTGAAAATAAATTTATGAAGACTTTAGTTTCTTCATCTTAATTTTGTGAATCCTTTCTCAAATTTCATAACATTGTCCTACCAAAAATATCTAAGGTTTTTTGACATTATGGACCATGTGACATTTACTAAGTAGCAACAACTCAAAATCAAATAGAGAATTTAATATTTTGACTTGTATGCACTCAATAAAAATGGACAAAATTCAGCAATGCCATGAAAATAGATTTGGCGAAACCCTATGATAAAGTAAATTGGTTATATTTAAGATTGTTATTGATTCAATTTGGGATAAATTTGCACTTAGTAAGCTAGATCAAAGGATGTCTCTCTTCAACATTCTTTGCAATCCTCATTAAGGGTTTTTCCTCAAGTATTTTCTCTACTACAAGAAGGCTCAAGTAGGAGTGCCCACTATCCCTCTTTTTGTTCCCACTGGTGGTTGAGGGTTTGCGTACGCTGATAAATGAAGCAAAGAGAGAAGGGTTTATAAGAGGAATAAAGGTAGTAGGTTCAATTAATTTATCACATCTTCTTTATGTAGATGATATTATTCTTTTTCGAGAAAGTTCAATTCAAGGGATGGATAAATATAAAGATGTGTTGGACCTTTACTGTAAGGTCACATGGATGGAAGTTAATTATCATAAATCTTATGTTATTTTTCATGGTATGGGGAAAGGCTTAGAAAGGAAAATTCTTGATTTCGATAAAGGTATCGAGTACATAGGGTTCTACTTAAAGCAAAATGATTATAAGTTTTATGACTAGTCGTGGTTATATCGAAATATTGAAGGCAAGGTGACAAACTGATGTTATAGGTGGCTACACTGAGGGGGCATATTAACGTTGGTAAATATACATTGGAAAGTATGCCACTACACTGGTTATTTTTGGCTCATCTCCCAAATGGGATGTTGAACAAATTAGGAAAAAATGCTTTAGCTTTTTTGTGGACTGAGAAATGTGAAAAGGAAGGGATTGCATTTGTGAAATGGAGCAAAATTACCCAACTAAAGGACTAAAGGAGGCTGGGAGCTAAGGAATATATTTATTTTGGTGAAGCCTTGGTTGCAAGGAGTGTTTGGAGAATAAATCATAATGATGGTATATGGGGTAGAATAATGAGGGAAACATACATGAGAGGGGGATTTGTAGAAGCCTGGGTAAGAATTGAGAGGAAATCTTTCAAATGGGTTTCAATTATATGGAAACACTTGGTAAGGGGATTCCCTCTAGTTGGTAAATGGATAGCTTAGAAACATAGGAAGGGGAATAGAGTTAGAATTGGGGAAGACCAATGGATAGGGTGCACCATAAACTTTAGACTCTCAGATCCAGTATAATAGTTATTCTCCATAATCAAGGTATTTTCAATCTGGTGAATGTAAAATCTACTGGGGAAGGTACTTTTATGGAGGCAAGAATGGAAGGAAGCTAATGAACTTAATCTTCGGAGTGTTTAGGTTGAAGAATGGAATCAATAATGCTCTTAAAACACAATTCTCTTAAATCGAATAACCAAGAAGACGAGCTAAAATGGTGAAAAAACAAAGGCACAGGCACTTATATTGCAAAGCTAGGTTATGCAACAAAAATGGAAGAAGTGGAGTTAGGGGAGAAACAATGGAGGTGGAAAACAATTCTAGAAACTCAACAGTCCCCTAAAGACAAATATTTTTTTGTGGCTTGCCTTGTCAAACAAAATTTTAACTTGGGATAATGGATAGAAGAGAAACTGGCGTGGGCTTGGAAGGCGTATCTTGTGTAAATCAAAAGAGGAGTCAATAAACCGTTTGTTTGTACATTGCCTTTATGCAAGAGATGTTTGGTCCAAAACCCTATTGTTAACAAATGAGAGAAGGACTCTTTGATAAGATTATTTTGAATCACGGTATAAAGACAACCCTATAAAAACTCATAAATCCCTTCCATGTTTTGTATTATGGGGTTGTGGCTCACTAGAAACTCAATGATTTTCCAAGGAAAATACATTCTTCATGCACCAATGTTTCATTAAATGAGATATATCTATGGGGAAATGGAACGTGAAAAAAGTCAAACCTGCCCATAATTTGTAAGAGCTAGTGATAGATAAATCCATGGCTTATGGTTCTTTTTAGGGTGCCTGTCAAGGAACCCCAAGTATTTGTGGGGTTGGGGGAATCTTGTTTTTAAATGAAAGTCATGTTGTTTCTTTCAAGGAGGTAGACGGCAGGAGGACAAACAATAGAGTTGAATTCTTTACCTCATGGTTACTTTTGAAATGTGTAGCTAGTTGTTGGACTGAAAGATCGCGGATAATGGGGAATTCAAAACTTTTGATGGACTAGGCCAATGGAAAACATAGATTCATTGAAAATATAGGATTAAACTTAATTATGCACATAGTTTATGAGGTAAAATTCAATTCTTAGAAATGTCCTTTACTCACATTTTCCATAATTTGATGTTCTAGTGAATAACTTATTTAAAGATGCTTTTTCAATGTAGGAAGGGACTTTATCTAAACATGAGGTCAAGGATAAAGTTCTCCTTCAAGTTTTCTTGGCATCTTTATATTGAATTTTTCATACTCATTACAGTTTGGAGGATACAATTGTTTAATTCCGACATGTTGATATTTTGATATTTAGTTAATGGAGTGGACTGTCAAGGCAATAATTTGAATTGTAATGTTTTTTTTTTAAAAAAAAAGCACAATTTTGAAAATTCTTTGGCTTCAAGATTACTTTATTAATGCAGTTTTTGGGTCTGTTGTGAGAAACTTTTTTATTTTGTTTTGTTTTGCTTATCTTTTATATGCTTGAAAGACATTTGACACATCTTCAACCATTTTATTGTAACAAAGATACATCTACTTAAATTATAAATGAACTTCATTACTTTTGATGCAACCATAAAAACATATAATTTAAAGATTAAACAATACATATACCATTATTTAATATATTAGAATAACATTTTTTTTAAACGCAATTATTGCTTATGATAGCCCAATAGACCTATGTATGTTCAATTTATAAAGAATACTTGGGTCTGCATAATAAAATAAACCAATTTTGCATGCACATTGTAAGTTCAACCAAAAGTTCAACCAAAAGTCTTTATATAATGTCTTGATCAAAACAAAAAGTTCAACCAAAAGTCTTTTTTAAATAAAAATAAAACAACAATGTAAAGCATGGGAGATATTTATATAAGATCAATGAACAAAAGTCCTTTTTAAATAAAAATAAAACAACAATGTAGAAGCATGGGGAGATACTTATATAAGATCAATGAACCAAAGTAAAAGTTCGACCTAAAGTTATTAAAAATGTAGAAGCCTTCTCCATTTGGGAAAAGCAAGAATAAAATATGAACCCACTATATGCTTAAATAATATAAATGATATATATTAAAATTATATTGAAATGATGATATGAGATATTTTAGAATTTTTTTTTAATTTTACATTCAAGTTAATTAATGCTTTTAATAAACTTATTTAAAGGTCCCACATTAGGGATATAGTAAAGTTTTTCAAAATTTTAACTAGTGTTTAAGTGTTTGGCTTAAATACTTAGTTTTAATAATATTTTAGGAGGCGAGCATTTAGGTTGAATATGTTTCAAAATGTGATAGCAAATTATACTTTAAAATTTCCTTTTATTTGTTAGTGATAGTTTTTTCCACGTTGGAATTCCGTGCTGGAAACTCACCCCAGATACTTCCCCACATAGTGGCTGGTATGGGAGTGATAAAGCTTCGCAGCCCCAAGGGACACAGGTTTCGAACTCATGACCTCTCCCCAAACTGGAAGAGTGTGCGCATGTCTTAACCAATTGTGCTATCCCATGGGACCTATTTGTTAGTGATAGTTGTAGTGGTGAGGTTCATCAAACCATATTAACTTGTTTAGTTTTCTTATTAAATAAGTTTAGAAGTGTTATCATGATTGATAAAAATCAAGTATAATAATAATAATAAATGAATATTTTTGTTTTAATATCGATTTTTTAAATGTTAAAATATTAATTAAATAAAATTAAAATTTATAAAAATATTTAAATTATTATTTTTAAATATTAATTAAATGGAATTAAAATTTATAGAAATATTTAAATTATTTTTTAAATATAATATTATAAATAAATAAAAATTGAAAAAAAAATATTTTAATTAAATTTAAAAAATATTATTACACAATAAATAAATAAATAAAGAATAAAAGAAAATTAAAGTATTTTAAATAGATCATTAAATTAATTTAAAAGATTAAAAGTGTTTCTCTTATAATTAGCTTAAAGAAATAGATCAACGTTATTAAAATAAGAATAAATTCTTGTGATATGGATGTTGTACAAATCCTAAAATACCATTGGATGAAAGAATTTGTCATATTTTTTTTCTTAAAATGTGCTATGTATATGTACATTAAATTTTAATATCAAACTATTTATTACATTATTGAACTTTATAACTTGTATCTCATCAATACTATAGAAATTAAAAAAAACTTTTGTCTAATATATATATATATGAAAAATTTTATTTCTAAAATGAAACTGGGAAATTCATATTATATAAAGTTATAGCTAAGCTAACAATGAGATTACATCATACTTCATGTTAAAAAAAATTAAGCAAAATGAGCAATTCCTCACATGCCCAATACAACGCTTACATGTATATCATTTGGCAAAAAGTCCCAGTGCTTCTTGTAGCTATACAACCTAAAATAAATGCCTAGAATTCTATTGACTTAAAAAAACATGATATTTAGCAGAACACATGACAACTGACAACCTCTTCTGGGCCTACATTTGATGGGATAGAGTCTTGCTTCCCAATCTCCGTATCTTCAATCATTTGGTGCACGATGTCCTCTTCCTTTAACTCCCCATGGGTTGAATTCACTGACATTTTTTTATTGGAGGCCCATGACTGGGCTCCCTTGCTCAAATTAAAAACCATATTTCTCAGTAGGTTGCATTCTGCTTCTAGAGTAGCTATTTGTTGTTTTTGTTGAACTAACATACCCATAATTGATGCAAATTGAGAAATGGGTTAATGCTCATTATCATGAACCTTTGTAATCTTTGAAAAGATGGAAGTCCTATTGCACTGGATTGACTCCTCATGGTTCCAAAGAACATGTCTAATTTCTTGTAGCTCCTTGTAATCCATTAGGAGAATACAAAGTCGAGGACATCAGGCTAGGGTCAAATACAAACTGTATACTAGAAACTAAAAGACAAGCCTTCCTACCCACAGGATCACCACCAAAATCCCCCCATTTTGATGCTTTTTAAGAGATATAATGCATGAGAACCCAGGACAAAACAAAGAGCCAGACCAACCAAGGAAGCGATCCACACTTCCTAAGAATGAGTGCTCAAAGAAATAAAGATAAACCACTCCAATAAGGTATGGGTTGGTAACTTGTGGTTCCTTGTTCCTAATCACCCCGCTTTTAGAGCCATAGCCTCATTGGAAAATCAATCTACTTGTTGATTGTGGTTCCTCATAACTTGATAAAATATAATATTTTGAAAATTGTCAACCTCCTAATAAGATCAAGCTAGTATAGATGTAAGGTTGTAGTCAATTGGAAAGGTTTTCAAGACCATCTGATTAATAATTGCRCTTGAGTCTCCCACCATAATCAATGAGTGAATTCATAAGTCAATAACTATGTGCAAACCTTATAACATGGCATATRTTTCAGCTTGGTTATTGGAGGAATTCCTTATGTCCCACACATAGATTAATTCATTTTTATCTGCAGAATCAATGACTATTCTCTGAACTTACYACCCCTTATTATAAAAACAACACATTAAAATAAATCAATTAATTTATTTTATTAAACTTTTTTTTTACAAATCAAAACTAACTTTAATATAATGTAACCATTATTATCCTATTTTAATTAAAAAAWTTATTATGCATTCTATTCTATTATGTTAATTTATAACTTTATTTAAAATCACACATATTTCTAATTTTTAAAATATTATTTTAATATATATAAATACATTTTTAACATGTTGAAACTTATAAACACATATAACACATATTTATAATTTTTAAAATATTATTTTAATATATATATAAATAAATTGATTTTTTTAACATGTTGAAACTTAGAACACTTTTTTGATGCGTGATTTTGAAAGTTGACTACTTGCAACACTTTTTTGATGCGTGATTTTGAAACTTGACTACTTGCAGTATTGTAACTGAAAAGACACCCATGGTCTTACCTGCCTCTTTGTTTTTTCACAAGTGATTCATTTTCTCTATACAACAAGTAGGAGGAAAATGGAAACCATCATTGGGAAATGATTAGATGGAGAGTTGAACCCAACGAGGAAATGATGGGATGGAGGGTTGAAACCAACGAGGATATGTGTGGCATAAACATTGTTATAACTATTCTTTATATTTTTATATTTTTTTCCAACAAGTGGGATTAATTAGTCTTATTTTTGGTTTAGATTCTTAGTTTTATATGTTAAATTCCTCCTTGCCTCCATTGTATTAGTATTTAAGTTCAAAGGAAGATTAGAAGAGGCAATCATTTTTAAAGAAATTTGTCTTGGTGCATTGGTTGAGTATGATATTTAAGAAGCATTTTTTCAACGACATTTTAAAATCAATATTAAAAAATAATGGTAACATATTGATTGGAGAAAATAATTTGTATTAAATTATGTTTTAATTTTAATTTAGTAAAAACAATAATTTATATATTTTAAATAAATATTATATATGAATAAATTGTGAATGAATAGTAAATTGAATGTATTTAGGAATACTATTCACTAATTAAATTAATTAAAGAGGTAAGTTAATATTTTTAAAGTTGGTTTGGGTAGGGGTACTGATTTAGGAGGATCTCAAAGGGAAAAAATTTGAAGTCTTTAAATCTCAGCAAAACCAATGCCAAGTTGAAGTGCTCATTACAAGTTTTTCAACGATGCAAACGAAGAAGTTATGATCAGACAAAGTTAAATGGTGATGTCATCATCCATACTCCTGACGTCAACAACTGAATATGCAAAGATGGCGTTAGCATGACGTCATGCTGACATCAACATGCTGACGTGACACCTCTAGGGGCTGCCACATGGCATGCAGATTTGGTGTTTTTGGTGGCCACTTGGGCCAATTGGTCACTGACACGTGGCACCACCCAGAGGTCTCCACGTGGCTTCCTGATGCCAGGAAAGCTAGCTGTTGACCGGATGACGCGTAGGCAGATGACTGGACCAACTCGGTGAATGGGAGGGCACCACGTGGCACCCCAGAAACGCCCAATGAGGGCTGGGCAATGACCAAACAAAAAAAATATAAAAATTCCCATATCCGGCCACACCCCATAACCGACGACAACTATATTTAAATCTGGCCAACGACCCACGTAAATCGGTGTATCCACCAAAATCCTGAGTACCCCACAAAAATCTGTGCACCGGTCGTGTCATGAGATGACGATTACAATTGTTATATGTGGCAGAGGTTTGGGTGGTTAATACTATTATTATATAGTATTAACCATATCACAAAATATGTTATAACAAACGATACCAAATGGGGGATTGCGGGGTTTGGCCCCCGAACCTCCCACCAACCAAATGCCTTAAATACAAGTGCTCCAACCAACGTGCTAGAAGTGGGTCTTGGTAATACCCACCAACAATTTTGATTTTAAATCATACTTCTGCTAGAGTTCAGAGATCCGCGCCCAATTATTGTCCGG
>SNQJ01S0068655.1:25185-39274 GCA_010110895.2 Picea sitchensis | reverse complement strand
GAAGTCTTCAAAGATGTATTTGAGAGGCTAATCCATGGTTTGCAGATGAAAATATTTTGGTTGTAGTAAAACCATTCTACCACTTGGGTAAACTTTGTATTCCTACCATTGTAAAAATGCATGTAATTGGAGAATCTTACACTTCTCTTGTATTTGGGAATTTTGGGATAGAGAGGATTGTAATGTATTTGCTGAGGTTATGTTTACCTTGAATAAATGTAATTATAACCATGATTGTAAATGGGTGTGTGTTGTGCATTTTTAAGCCCACTAATGAAAATTTTGGGTTGTACACACCACTCCCTATTCCTTCTCATCCTTGGAAGAGTATCTCCTTGGATTTTGTAGGGGGGTTTCCTATGTCAAAAATGGGTCATGAATACTTTTATGTAGAAGTGGATAGGTTTAGAGGGACATGTGTATTTATGCTATGTAACAAGCAAATAACTACTGAGTGAGTTGCTCACCTTTTCTTTTAGCATGTATGGGTCCATATTGGACTGCCCACAATCATTATTTTGGATCGAGACATTCGATTCCTTAGGAAGTTTATGTGGAGAATGATGGACACCAAGTTGAAGAGGAGGACTTCTTTCCATCCACAATCGACCGAAAATCAGACAGAGGTTGCAAGCAGAACAATGGTTCAGTTGCTTCAAGGTTACCACAACAAACATCCCAAGTTGTGGGATGATCAGATACAGTGTATGCAACATGCACTCTTCACCATCTTGGAGAGAATTGGCACCAATTCCTTTCGAGATATACCACCGAATATGCAAATATACTCAGTTGTAAACATGAAAATTTACGAGCCTCCAATGATCATGGATCAGTAGGAGAGTGTTTCAATAATGTCAGTGGATGGGTTTGCTCCTAACTACTTGGATGAGTTAACAAAAGATACCATCCTGGACAGAAGGACGAGGACTTCACGTAGGGGTGATCTTTGAGTGAGCCTGAAGGGCACATATTCAAGTAAAGCATAGTGGATTGAGAAAGAGAAAGTGAGGGAGCAATTCCCTCACATGCCTGGTGACTGATGAGGCTTTTGGAGGCCCAAAAGATTCTTATTGGGGAGGAATGATCTAGGAGGATCTAAAAAGGCAAGAATTCAAAGTCCTCAAGTCTCAGCTAAAACAAATCCAAGTCGAAGTTATCGTTGCAAGCTTTCCAACGGTGCAAACGACACCTCAAACAGAGTCTGAACGAAGAAGTTATGGCTAGTCAAAGTTTTGGTCAACCTAGTCAAAGTCAAAGGGTGACGTCGTCATCCATACTACTAGTTGTGTAGAGATGACATCATGCTTGCACCAACATGCTGATGTTGCACCTCTATGGGCCACCATGTGGCATGCAAATTTGGTGTTTTTGATGGCCACTTGGGCCAATTGGTGACTGACACGTGGCATCCCCAACCTCCAGGTGATGCCACGTGGCACCACCCAGGGGCCGCCACGTGGCCTCTCGACAACATGACAACTAGTTTTTGACCGAATGACACACAAGAAGATGATTGGACCAGCTCAACGAATGGGAGGGCGCCACGTGGCATCCCAGAAATGCTTAATTAAGGGTTGGGCAACGATCAAACAAAAAAATATAAAATTGGTTGTCGGGTTGGTCGACGGCCCCCATATCTGGACACACCCCATAATCAATGACAACTATATTTAAATCCAGCCAACGACCCATCTAAATCAACATATCCACCAAAATCCCGATGGTTGTACCCCACAGAAATCCGTGCACCGATCGTGTCATGAGATGGTGGGAAAAATGTTATATATGGCAGAGGTTTGGGTGGTTAATATTATTATTATATATTATTAACCATATCACAAAATATGTTATAACAGGCCCGAAGACCCCCATATCTGGCCACACCCCATAATGGACGACAACTATATTTAAATCCGGCCAACGACCCATGTAAATCGATGTATCCACCAAAATCCCGGTGGTTGTACCCCATGAAAATCCGTGCACCTGTTGTGTCATGAGATGGCAGGTAAAATTGTTATATATGGCAGAGGTTTGGGTGATTAATACTATTATTATATAGTATTAACCATATCACAAAATATGTTATAAAAAATGATACCAAATGGGGGTCCTTAGGGTTTGACCCCCGAATCTCACACCAACCAAATGCCTTAAATACAAGTGCGCCAACAAATGTGCCAGAAGTGGGTCTTGGTAATATCCACCAACAATTTTGATTTAAACTCAGAATTCTGCTAGAGTTCAGAGGTCCGCGCCCAAGTACAATCCGAGCATGTTTTCGAATGCAAGTATAAGAGCAATGATTGCAAACTTGTGGCACGTAAACTGAGGCGAAGAGCCCAGGAGGGCCTGTGATGAGCAGTGTCAGATTTGGACGATTTGACAATCTTTTATACATGTTCTCTCGCCACAAGTCCACTGGTGCTATCCGTTTTTGTGTTTGGGCAACAAATTTGAAGGCCATATTCAAACATGAGGTATACTGATGTCTTTATGCCAATTTTATTGATGAGAATAATATAAAGCCTCTCCACTTCAAAGCAGGGCCCAAAGATGTAGTCCATGTTGGACGAACTCCGTTATCAAGCTATTGTGTTATTGTCTCATTTCTCTTCTTTTTCTCCATATTTCTCCCTTCTTTAATTAATGTTGCACATAAAGCTTTGATTCATATTCTTCATGCAATTTATATAATGTAATCGATGAAAAGATCTCGAATTAGGTACAAATAACATTGTAGAGATGTTATGGTTTTGAAATTATCTCACATGCTTATAGCTAAAAATTGTGTTTCCAAAATCTTAATTTTTGCATATTATCAAGTAGTGATGAAGTGGGTGCATAGCCTTAACTCATTGGAAACTTTTATGTTGAGACTCATCTTTAATGAAATCCAAATTTTCAAATTTGTATATAATACAATTTTTTTTATCATGTTTTCAGAGAAAGGAATGGGTTGACTAATGCTTTATTGAAAGTTGCTCTTCTATTGGACCCAGGTCAAGGGCATATTTGTAAGGAAGTTGACGGATTTTTCATTCAACTTTTTGTTAAAATGCATCGGGAGCTGTCCTGATCATATATTGATATATACTGGTGATATGATACTTTAGTGTTCGTTCTAATATATAAATGGGATTTTACGTTTGCATTTTTTAATGAGAAAAAGTGACTTGAATGGATTATATTTTTTTTTGTTTTTTTTGTTGAGAGGATATCTATGTATAAGTGTTATATATGATGAAAAAATGATTACTTCTTTTTGGGGAATACAATCTTCTATTGGGATACCGTCGAAGATATAACTTCCTTTGGTGGAAGAAAAAAATGCTAGTAAGCATTTGAAGAATGTAATTTCATTTTTATTAATGAAATTATGTTTCTTTTTTGGAAAAAAGAAAGCAAGAAGAAGAGGAAGAAGAAGAAGAATAAAGTTAGTTGACATTGGTTCAAATTTTGAGATAAAGTTAATAAGATTATGAAGCACACATAATACAAATTGGAAAGGTTAATATGGAAAAATAGGAAATATTACTCATAATACAACAAAGAAGAGAAAATATAGAGCCATTATAAAATACCATTTGGAAGAGATGAAAAAAAAAGGGGTGAAGAAGAAGTTCGTGTCCTTGCATCAATCATTACGAAGGCACTAATACAATGTTTGATGATGTTGTCTAGGGAGTGTCCAATGCTGAGAGGGCTTGGTTGGATGACCTTGGAAGGTTTTAGAAATGATCAAGGTAAGCTCTCCTAATATTTGAGGCAAATGAGAAGATCTAGTAATATGAGCACAGGTATCCAAACCGAACTTTGATCAAGCCCACACTAAGAATGGGTACTCCTATGTGTCCATGTGGTGATGAGTTTCCTAACTCCTAAGTGTGAAGTTACACATAATCTCATTGATCTGGTACATGTGCTCAAATCCAAAGGGTTTGTATAGTGTTAAATGCCTCTAAATGTTAGTGTAGGCTAAAATAAATAGGTAATTAATTTAATGGGGCGTGTCTAGAAGAATCTAACAAGGTATATCATTTGACAGTCATTGCCTCATGAATGAAAATAGGTAAGTACCTATATTAGGATACTGAAAGAAGGTGGGAATGGACCCCATAATCACAAAACAAACAATGATATCTCTCATGGGTCTAGTAATAAATTAGGCACTTGAAAATGAAATGATCCTTAGACTCTATCTCTTAGATTTGACATAACTAAGATATTCTCTCATCTCATGGAATATAATGATTAGAATTAATCCAAAGCCGATGAGAACAAACCCTTAATTTGTTGAGCAAGAACCTAAGGCCATGTGGCCAATGGTATTGAGTGTGCTCCGAAAGAATGATAAGCCCATCCTTTAGTTGCTAAAATTTCTCCAAGTAGAAGGCCATCTTAAAACATTAGAGATTCAAGTAATGTATATATAATGTCAATGGTGAATAAGGTGGACAAGGGTGTCCAAAGAGTACTAAAGAAGGGTGAGGTGCTCTACAAAGATACTAATGGATCGAAGAAGATACTAATTTTCTTAACTGTGGAGTTGTAATGAAAAACATAAGTTTCACCTCTTATTAAGAGGATTCCTTGATATTAACCCTGTGAATTTTTAGCCTCATGGTTGTTATCAAATAGAAACAAAACAATAATAGTAGTAGATTATATTTTAATTATTAGCAACAACAATCCAATGGACAATTCAAGAGAAAATATATCAATGTGTTCCAATAAGTTTCAATCCTCATCATGCATATAATAGATCTGAAAACACTTACGCTAGATTTAAAAACAACAAAAAACATTCCCTTATATTCTTCAATTATAATATTAAATCACTTAATGTATTCACCCTTAACTTATGTCAAATTGAAAAGACATATAGTGTTGGAAATTATAAACCATGAAGAACATAGATGGTGGAAAATCAAATATGCAATTTACACAAGTATTGGATGGCTAGAAACTTCATTAATATGCATAAAGATGAAGTTCACGTACATACCATAGACTTAACCCAAGGCTTGCACAATCCTCTAGCTCCCCAAAACCCTAGCTAGGGAAAAAAATGAAAACCTTATGATCCAGGAGGATCCTATATGTTCCAATTAGAAAGCGCCCAGATCGATTTTTTTGCACAATCCTCTATCTCCCCCAAAACCCTAGCTAGGGAAAAAAAAGGAAAACCTTATGATCCAGTAGGATCCCATATGATCCAATTAGAAAGCGCCAGATCGATTTTAAAAACAGATTTGGAATTTATTCATGCCAACACCAATGCAGTCGTGGCATGTTGAGATGCATAGATGGCATGAGGGCACTACCTTTGTTGATGTGATCCCTTTGGCATTACTTTTGTTGATGTGGCACCTTTAAAGGGCAGATTTGTAGGGATTTTGCTTGTCATTTCCCTGTAGCTCTTCCATATCGCGTTGAGTTTCCTCTTCCATGTCACAAGTCTACCCTCATCTCTGATATCCAAAGTTTCTTCTTGTAAAGAAATCCATGGGAAGATTTTAGAGTTACGTTACACATTGAGAGCTGGCACTAGAATATCTACTGAATTATCTACATGGTGTAATCATAACACAAGTGTTCTCAGAATTTCGAGAATAATATCTCCCATCTCTCTGTGTTTACAAAAATCTGATGGAATTGTTGCAAATTCGTTGTGAAGAAAGCCATCACATCATAGAATTCATGATCTTCCCATATATATGTATTGCTGCTTGAGATACTACATAATCACCTGCTCGCTAGAGCGCATTGTTGTAAAGGCCAAGTCTAGATCGTATTCCCTCGTCATTGTTTCAATGTCATTTTTTTAATGTCATGCAATTGCGGGAGAAGTTGGAGATCCACGTCGATCTCAATCTCACAACATTGAATTCAAAGAATCTCAAGCGAGCTTTACAATCTGTGATTGTGTCCTACTGATGCAATTTAGCTCTAGGATTTATATTTTTTTGTTCTTCCTACTCAGGATTTGTGTCTTGAAAGTGTTTTCAGCTTTGGATGATGACATGTTTAGCGAGTTGCATATGAAACACAAAGTGTATGATTCTAACATTGGACAATAAAAACCCTCACTTGATATTCAAAGGAGAAGCCCCATTATTGGGAGAATAAGCAAGCCCGTGTTCATTTATTGTATGAAGAATCCATTGCTATCTTCCTAGAGGACATCAAAGACTAATTTATTGCAGATTGAAAGCATGAAATGATGCATTTTGCATCCCTCTGAATGGGTCAGTTCTTTAATTAAAGAGGACCTAGAGATGTATCCCATATGGGTGAACTCCATTATCAATTTGTTGAGTATTGCCTATGTTATTTCAGTTATGGTTTTAAATTTTAGTCTTTAAATGCCAATTTTCAATTAATTAAGCCTATTTTAAATGTAATTATGGGAAATTGAGAAGCTGGTCATAAGAATTTGAATTAATAGTTTTTTTTAAAACGAAGCCTTTAGCACTAATTTCAGATCAAGTTTTGTATCAAAGTTGTTGATCAGGGAGTAACTCATATGTTGATTTGGATTTGCACAAGTGTTTATATTAAATGCTAACCAGATCTAAGCTCGAGTGGGGAGAAGGTTCGATTGAGCAATACAATCTTGAGATTGGTTCAAGACATGCATTCCAAAGACAAGAAATGGAATCTAGAAAGGAAGAAAACCCATTCGAATATGAAGCGATGTTTAGGCAAGCCTTTTTGGAGATGTGGAAGAATTATAGAAGGAGTGACAAAAGAACGAGGAAGGCCCAAGTCAAGGTAAAGGAGAAGGATATGGTGGTGACCCTTCTAAAACTCCTCCATCTCCATCCTCTCCTTCAAGTTCAAGTTCCTCTTCAATTCCACAGAAAAAAAACAACCATAGAAAGTTGATTCTAATTTTCCTATATATTGAAATTTGATTTGCCAATGTATAATGGAGAGCTTAATGTAGATAAATTGGATCATTGGATCAAACAAATTGAATTATATTGTAGGGTTCAAAAATTGTATATGAAGAAACAAAAGTCTAGCTAGCTATTCTCCAACTAGGAGGCACAATACTAGTTCGGTGGGAGAGTAAGAATCAAGAAGATCTTCTTAAGAAAGGTAAAATGGTATCTTCCCGATATGAATTCATAGTTGCATTAAAGAAGATATTTTATCCTTTAGGGTATAAGCAACAAACAATAATGGATTGGCATAATCTAAGGAAAAATAGAGGACATAATCTGCAAGACTATACTAGAGAGTTTAGAAACAGGGCATTGAAATTGGGCATTCCTCTTTATACATAAGAAACTCTTTTGAAGTACATTGGCGATTTGCATAGTTATTTGAGGCACAATATTCTTATGTTTAATCCAACTAATATTGATGAAGTTTGTGTCCAAACAACTCATATTGATTCAAGGGGAAATAATGTCAAGGACAACTTCTCAAAGAAATGAGTTCAGCTAGTTGAAGGCATGCACAAAGGAAAGGGTAAAGTGAAACAAACAACCACAATGAAGAAAGAAGATGAGAAGCCTTCATGTTCACATTACAAAAAGGGAGGACATGTTGAGGCCAAATGTTCGAAACTCCATCCAGAACTAAGACCAAAGAGGCTTGGAAATAAGAAGGGTAATAAGAAGACCACTACAATACAACAGGATCTTGGATTGGATTTGAGTGATGAAACCAAGATCACCACCATGGGAATACAACACACATATTCTTATGCTATTTCTAGCACTAACACTCACTCTTTAACATATGAAACTTTGCATGATGAAAGGAAAATAAGTGAGTTATTCCATATTAGAGTTATCTCACAACATACTAAGATTGATACACTCTTTGATAGTGGTTCGCAACCTAATCTTATTTCTGAAGAAATTCTTAAGACATTGGGACTTGAAACTAAACCTCATACAAAACCATATCCTTTATGATGGGTACGTGAAGGTGCTAAGTTACAAGTATATAAACATTGTAAGCTCATATTTGCAATCACCTCTAATTTCATAGATGAGGTCGAATTAGATGTCCTACCACTTGATATTTGTGGAGTTGTTTAGGGAAGTCCTTATTTGTATGATAGGAAAACTATCTTCTACAGGGAGGATAACGAGTATCATCTTACAAAGGATGAGATTGAGTATATTGTAAGAGCCCATTGTGTGAAGACTAACTTGTCTCTTGTTACTACAGGACAAATGAAAAGGCTTGTAAATGAAAGAAAAAATTGTGTACTCATGATTGTAAAAGATGACGACGATGATAAATCCAAAGCTTTCAAAGGATGTGATCCTAAACATAAAGATTAATTAGTTAAGATTATTTCTAACTATGATTAAGTGTTTAACAAAACACATGGATTACCTCCAAGGAGAGATATACAACATGAGATTCGGTTGCAACAAGATGCACCTCTTCCTAACATTGGCATGTACATGTTATCCGTGTTTGAGAATTAAGAAATAAATAAGCAAGTTCGAGAGTTGCTCGAGAAAGGAGTCATCTGACCAAGTACTCCTCCATGCAGATCACCCATTGTGCTGGTGCCAAAGAAAGATGGTACATGGAGATTGTGTGTGGATTTCTGGGCATTGAACAAAATTGTTGCAAAGAACCATTACCCTCTTCCTCATATTGATTGTTTGTTGGATCAATTAAAAAATGAAACTTATTTCACTAAGTAAGAATTGAGAAGTGGTTATCATTAAATAAGGATTTTTGAAGATGATATTTGAAAATCTGCTTTCTAAACAAAAAAAGGTTTATTTGAATGGTTGGCTATGCCCTTAAGGATTTGCAATGTTCCCTCTACTTTCATGCGGGTTATGAATGATGCATTTAGGCCATTCATAGATGATTTTTTAATAGTCTACTTAGAGGATATACTGATTTTCAATAAAAGTTGGGAAGATCATGTAAATCATGTTAGGAAAGTCTTAGATGTTTTGAAAAAGGAGAAATTGTGCCTAAAGATGTCAAAATCTGAATTTGGGAAAACATATTTAGTTTATTTGGGCTATATAGTAGGAGGTGGTGAATTGAAATTGATCCCTCTAAAGTTGAATCCATTATGAAGTGGCCTAAGCCTAATAACATAACATAAGTTAGAAGCTTCCCGAGGACAATTCAGTATTGGAGGAAGTTCATTTCTAATTTTTATGTTATTTCATCTTCTTTACATGCTTTGAAAACTACTTAGAAGGTCTTTCAGTGATAAGGTAAACAACAAAAATCCTTTGAGAACTTGAAAGTAAAGATCAGTACAACCCCAGTTCTAGAATTTCTAGATTTACAAAAACCATTTGAGATTGAAACCGATGCAAGCGATTATGCCATGGGAGCAGTGTTAATACAGAGGAGGAAAGCGATTTGTTACCATTATGAGACTTTCACTGACGTGGTAAGAGATTATCCTACTTATGAAAAAAAATGTATGCTTTGGTTCAGAGTGTGAAGAAGTGGAAACACTATTTGATGGGGAAAGAGACAATCATCCATACAAATCGACAACCTTTGAAATATCTCCAATCACAAACCAATCTACAATAGTCACGCCATTTCCGGTGGAAGGGATTTTTGCAACAATTCCATTTGGTCATTAGGTATAAGAAAGGTATACAAAAAAAAGTTGTCGATATGTTATGCATACCTTGTGTTAATGCATCCATTGTTTTATAGCATAGTTCATTAGCTCATGAAAGTTACATTGAACAATATGCTAGAGATGAAGATTTTAAGGATGTTTATGAAACACTAATCCATGGTACTAAAGTGGAAGAATTAGATTATCATGTACATGACAAATTGTTATATAATCTTGGTAAATTATGTATTCCACGAGATGAACGAACGAGTGCATGCAATCAGAGAAGCAAAAACTTCTCTCATTTTTGGTCATTTTGGTATAGGAAAAACAATAGCTTAGTTACAATGATATTGTTATTGGCCTCATATGTATGAAACTGTGCCCAAATATGTAAAAGGATGTGTGATGCGTGCCACTATCAAGCCAAGTAACATAAAATTGGGTTTATATATGCCACTTCCTATACCTTCTCATCCATTGGAAAGTGTTTCTATAAATTTTGTAGGGGGTTTACCTATGTCCAAGTAAGGTCATGATTATTTATATGTTGTTGCAAATAGATTTAGAAAAATGTGTGTTTTAATGCCTTGTAAGAAACATAAAACATGTGACAGGAGAAGGGACTGCACATTTGTTCTTCTAGCATGTATTGGTTCATTTTGGTTTTCCCACATCCATTATATCTAATCAAGACTACCACTTACTTGGGGAATGCTGGTCAAATTTGTGGGGGTTAATGGACACTAAGATTAAGAAGAACACTAATTTTCATCCACGGATTGATGGAAAAACGAAATTTCTCAACATGATAGTGATACAATTACTCCGAGGATATTATAACAAGCATCCTTAGCTTTGGGACGAATAGTTGTATTATGTACAACATGCCTATAACCACGTCGTACATTATTCTACACATAGGTCTCCTTTTAAGACATTTTTTTTGATATTTGCCTTAGTCTCCTCTGGACTTCACTCTTGGGAAAGATTTAGTGGTAGATGGACATAATGATGCAGACGAAGCCAATAAATTCATTCAGAAGATCCAATTCGTTCATCAAGACATACATGAACAATTGGAAAAGAGCCAAGCTACGTATAAGGTTAGGCATGACAAACATTGAGCCGACCATCACTTTCAAGTTGGTGATCAAGTTTGGCTATACATTAGCAAATAACGCCATAAAGGTGAAGGTGAAAAGCTCAAGCCAATCATGTATGGTCCATTTAAAATTTTGGAAAATATTGGTGACCATGCTCTCTAGTTGGAAAAGATTGGTGACCATGCTGCCAATCATGTATGGTCCATTTAAAATTTTGGAAAAGATTGTTGACCATGGTGACCATGACCTCCATATATGAAGATGTATTCTGTGGTTAATGTTGAAAACCTTAAATTATATTATTCTCCTATGATCATGGATCAAGATGAGAATGTTAAAATTCCTTCTATTGAATATTTTTATCCTGAAGATCTTGATGAGTTGCGAGAAGATGCTATTCTTGACAAAAAGGTGAGGACTTTGTGAAGAGGTGATGTAAAATACCTTCATGTGGGTCTAAAAGAAATGCATCCAAGTAAATCACGATGGATGGAAACTTAAAAAGTGAGGGAGATGTACCCTCATTTATTTTCTAAATGAAACCGAACTTTTGGTGGTCCAAAAGCTTCTTAGTGGGGAGGAGTGATCCAGGAGGATCCCCACCCGATCCAATCAAAAAGTGCCTAGATTGATTTTAAAAATAGATTTGGAAGCTGTTCACACCAACCAAGCAATGCATCTATGGCACGTTGAGATGCGTAGATAGCACGAGGGTGTTGTCATTGTTGATTTGGTACCTTTGGAGGGTGGATTTGGAGGGATTATGCTGATAAATCCATGGATGGATTTGAAGTCACACTGCAGATCGAGAGCTGAAACTTGAAGCTCGACCGAATGATCTACATGGCGGACTCGAAGCACAAGTGTTCTCACAAATTCAAGGATAATCTCTCCCATATCTCCATGCTTGGAAAAAATACTATGTAATTGTTGCAAATCTATTGTGAACAAAACTATCCTATCATAGAATGCATGATCTATCACAAATTCGAGGATAATCTCTCCAATCTCTCTGTGTTTGGAAAAAATACGACGAAATTGTTGCAAATTTGTGGTGAAGAAAACTATCCTGTCATAGAATGCATATATATATATATATATATATATATATAATTGGGGTAGGGTTACCTATTGGTGAATCTTTAACTTTAGGTCTTTTCCAATTTGATCCAATTGTTGAATATCAAAATATTTCAATTTTTTATTCATATATCCAGGGAATAGTTGCTTCAAGACAAATTATATCTCCCTAGATATACCCATCTTGTCAGAGATTTCTTTCTAATATTCCATGAAATGGAACCAACCATTTAATGAACCCAAAAACCAATTATTTGTTGCTCGAGATATTGCATAATCATCTCCTCCTTGGAAAGCTTCGCTATAAAGGACGAGTCTAGATCATATTCCCTTGTCATTTTTTGAGTTGAATGTGAAACACTGAGCATATGCTTCTAATGCTAGACAAGAAAAATCCTCACCAAATATTCAAAGGAGAAGCCCCATTCTTGGGAGAATAAGCAAGCATGTGTTCATTTATTGTAGGAAGAATCCATTGCTATCTTCCTAGAGGAAACTAGAGACTAATTTATTACAGATTGAAGGCCTGAAATGATGTACTTTGCATCCTTCTAAATGGATTAGTTCATCAATTGAATTGGACCCAGAGATGTAGCCCATATCGTTGAACTCCATTATTAATTTTTTGAGTATTTCCTGTGTTATTTTAGTCATGGTTTTAAATTTCAGTCTTTAAATGTTGAATTTTAATGAATTAAGCCAATTTCAAACGCAATTGCAGGAAATCGAGAAATTGGTCATAAGAATTTGGAGTAGTGGGTTTGTTTAAAAACAAATATTTTAGCACTAATTTCATATCACCTTATCTCAACCAAGGAGATCCAACGAGCATGCATCAAACAAACATATCCTCCAGGGAAAGACATCTCCTCTCCTTTTTCACTTAAAAAAGTATAGCTATGCTTTCATCTCAAAACCCTAATCTCCAAGTATCTAAGGGATGAAACCCTAACCCTAGTCTTAAATATGCTCCATCAAGCTCATTAAACCCTAACAACTTCAAGAGAGAGAGAGAGAGTTCAAGTACATATGAAGATCAAAGAGAGAGAGAGAGAGAGAGAGAGAGAGAGAGAGAGAGAGAGAGGAGAAGTGGTGCTCTCCTTGATCACATCTCTACAAAAGAATGAAAAAGAGTGAATGAATGAAAGACCATCATATCCAACATCTTCTTCACAAGAGTAAACCCTAGTATCTAACAAGAGCAAGATCCCTACAAAGACATCCTTTTCCCCTTTCATAACTTCTCCTAGGGTTTCCTCATGAACCCTAGTGACTAACTCCAAGAAGACAAATACAAAGAGAAGAGTACAATGATGATGATGAAAGGACCATCTATATATACAAGAGATAAGGGAGGCCAACCATTGATTTTTTAGCTTCAGGAGGTATTCCCATAATAGGCCAAGGTGTGAGGCATGTGGGAATCTTTGTTGGCACCAGATTATCCTTTTAGTTTGGTGAAAACCCTTTGGATTTCAGTGTGGGGGCTTCATGGGTTTGGTGATGGGATTTTTGGGCTTGTTTTGGGGCTTCACACCCACAAGGAAAACCAAATTTGATGTTGACTTGTGGAGGGGATTCTATGGTGACCCCCAAGGATTGTATATAAAGGAGAGAGTTCATTGTGACATCTCATTGTATCATATTGTGGATATCATGTAGAGTGTGTGGAGACATGATGGAGCTAGCATAAGTGAGTCTGCACTTGTGCTAGGAAGCTCAGTGATTTCAACAAAGGAGATTTTTGCTAGGGTGGAAAATTTGGCCTAGGGTCGAGGACTCTCTATCTTCTATTCTTAGCAGGGAAAAACACACCACACATGTGGGAGAGAGAGGAAACTTCAAAAGGAAGATATTGAATGAAGTGGAGTGATCCGTACAAAGTGTCCATACAATTTTTTGCATGTATGCGGGTTGTAGTGGGAACAATCGTGTGCGTACGCGGGGTTGCTATAAGAATAGTCACATACATTCGTGCAAGCTCTTCTGGGCAGGGGAATGTACAGGTTGACATCAGGTGACCACAACAAGTTGTACAGGTGGTCTGCAACATATTTGTGGGCAGAGGATATTTCTAGAATATAGTTGAGGTTTGGTATTTTGTTTTGTATTGGAATTACAAGGTTGTCCTCATATTTGGTGATATTGTATTGGTTTAGAGGATTGGATTTTTGTCCTCAGATTTGAAGGATTGGATAAAGTTATAGAATATAAATATTGTGATTCTTGTGTATTGATTATTCATCTATGATATTATTGTTTTCGATGCATATGTTTTAGTCAATAATTTTAGTGTAAAGTTGTTCAATGATAGTTA
>SNQJ01S0068654.1:0-38773 GCA_010110895.2 Picea sitchensis | reverse complement strand
CATCTATGCATTGTCTTTAATTTGTGAGCACAAAATGATATTTTCTTCGAAACTTAGGATAAGTGCATTATGTGGGTTTTCCCAAATTTTCCCTGTTTTCATCACCATGGGGGTTAGACATCAAACCTTTAAACCTCAAAGATATGGTTCAACATCGATCATCATGCATGTTTTATTGAGATAAAGCAAACTACCCTATGTTATAACCTAATCACCTATGACAATTAGACCAGATTAAACTGTTGGACTAAGAAATTACTCTATCCTGGGATTATTTGACCAAGATTAGGTAGTTTGGTCAAATTTATTCACTAGCTAACCTAAATCACTTAGCTAAGATTAAACAGTTTAGCCAAGCTTATTCACTACTCCTATAAACATTAATTGAAAGGAATTGGCCATGTTTAAATTGTATGAACTAAGTCACTGTTATTGCATGGGGCTTTATCCAATTTCTTTTATGCCCTCTTTTATTTGTTTTCTTTTCTTTTTCTCAAATTATTTGCAGAATGGAAAATCATTTGACAAACAAGACACTGAAGTGATAACATTTCAGTCACCAGTTGATCCTATAAATTATAGGGTTATAACATGAGGGAAATAGCATGATTGCACAGTGTTCCCAAGACAATTGTGTCTGACAGGGACCCAAAATTTACCTCAAAGTTCTGGAAGGGGTTGTTCAAAGGATTCGGAACAAATCAAAACTTCAGCACTGTTTATCATCCTGAGTCTGATGGGAAGACAGAGAGGGTGAACCAAGTGATAGAAGATATGCTAAGGATGTATGTGATGGACAAACCATCTAAATGGGAAGACTAGCTATGCTTGGTAGAATTCACCTACATCAATGGGTATCAAGCATCGTTGAAGATGAACCCATTTGAAGCACTTTATGGCAGAAAGTGCAATACTCCAATAAGTTGGGGTAATCCAGTTGATAGAGCAATAGTTGGGCCAAAGTTTCTCAAGGAAATGGAAGAGAAAATGTTGAAGATTAAGAAGAATTTGAAAGCTGCCCAAGACAGGCAGAAGAGTTATGCAGTTAAGAACATAACCCACTGAGAGTTTAAAGTGGGTGATCATGTTTTCTTGAAAGTAAAAGCCAATAGAAGTTCCCTGAGGCTGGGAAACTATTCAAAGTTGGAAGCCGGATTTTGTGGACCGTTTGAAATCCTACAAAGGATTAGACCAGTTGCATATATGCTTGCATTACCTACATCCATGACTGTACATAATGTGTTTCATATTTCATTTCTTAAGAAATATATACATGATGCTAATTATGTAATCGATTGGAATGTGATTCAGGTGGAGCAAGAAGGTGTCTTGCAAGTGCATCATGTGCGCATATTGGACCGGAAGAGAAAACAACTCCAGAATTGAGCCATAGGGCTTGTAAAGGTCCAGTGGACCTGGTACGGTCCTGAGGACGCAACATGGGAACATGAAGATGCTATGCAGGCAGAGTACCTGCATCTTTTTGAATATTTTGGAAATCTTGTTGATGTTGTGTAAAGAGTTGCATTGAGGATAGTGCAAAAATAAGGGGAGGGGATTGTAATACCCCAAGGTCGAGCCCCTCCTAGATTGTAATTTTGTTTAAAGGCTAGTGAGCCGAGTGGTTATAAGCTGGGAGACTTATGTGTTTATTAGGTTGGTGAGCCATATTCCAAGGCCAATGAGCCTAACTTTGTATATGTAAATATGCATATCATTAATAAAATATAAACATCGTTGCATGCAAACCGACCATGAAGAAAGAGTGATGGGGGACTAAGATTCCACAAGGTGGGTAAAGTAAAGGGGGCTCTAAGGTTGGAAATAGGGGATAATATTAAGGGCTTAAGTCCTTGAGAATAATAATTTATTATTATTCCAAAGTTGTGTGAAAGACATGTTGTTATCCTAAGTCCTGGGAGAGGCAACGTGTGCAAAAAGGAATGCATGCAGCTCCAGGAAGACAAGTGTCGACTTGGGCGCATGCAGTTAAAATCTGAAGCGTCATTTGTGTTGGGGGTTCACTGTTCATTCTTCCCCATCCTCTGTCTAAAACCGTCAGACCTCTGTGGTCGACCTCTGTGGTCGATCTCTGCCCCTCACGCACCTCTGGAATCAGTAGTTCGTGAGTCCAACTACACTGGAGTTCGCTTGCCATTCCCGATTCCTGTGAATTTTTTCTGGCCTCTAGGTTTTGACCTCAACATCCCCATGCATACCCGAGAAATCACCCAAGGGGAGGGAAAATTGACCTGTGTCATCCTTGAACCCAGCATATCCACTCTTGCAGAGAGTTGATTTCGTACTTGGACTGTTTAGGTCGTTGCCTTATGTTTTCTTGAGTTGTTTGACCAGTTACTGTTGCATTCACCAATAACTTGTTGGAACTGAGTTGAAATATGATAAAGAAGCGAGTTTTCAGGCTCGTGGTAGAAGAGGCGGGTTGGCAGGCCTATGATTAGCTCTCTCTAGGTGAGAGAGTTTTTCGGGAAGTGGTTTTCTTCCAGAGAGAATCCAACACCAGCTACAGAGCTCTAAGAATTCCTAATCAGGCATGTTGTCGAGACCCTAAGAGGGAGGTGAAGCAACCGATGGACTGTGTGATAGTGAAGTTGTATACTCCAGGATGGAACATGCATGTAGGGAATGAGATTCTATGAGTAGTGGGCGTACGAAGGCTCCTGGAGAGAATCCTTTCAGTTGCACTGTGCAGTTTTCTTGTAACCTCAGCCTAGTCTAGGATTCCCTTGCCATGGGTGGATCTTAGTCCCAGCTCAGGGGTGACCTATTGTTCAGCATGATGAGCAGTGTGGTCTACAGCTGAGAGGTTTGTGGAAGGTCTTCACGTAGTTGGTGGTGTTACTCCAGTTGAAAAGATAAGTATCATTACTGTGCTTAATTTATATGTTATGCATGTTTGTAATACTTGAATGTTATCATGTATTATGTTGCGTATATGAATTACAGTCTATTAGATTTGAATCTATATGGTAGCAGTAACTTTGTGTTATATGTTTTATTTCGATTAAAATGCATGTTATATATATCTATGTATGTATGTATTTCTGCATGGTATCATTGCCCAAGCTGTTGGTGGTGGGGGATGTTACACTGTCCATGAGCTCCTGCATATTTTTTCCATGCTTCTGAATATCATATTCATTCACCCAACTAGCATCCTCTTGTGGGTGACCCTTCCACTTCACCAGGTATTCAAAATAAGTTTTCCTCCTGGTCTTCTTACCAATCCTATGATCTATGATTTTCTCTATCTGTGGATTTTCTACTACAAGGATCTGTTGTTTCCACTAAATCTCATCCTGGTCATCTATCTCCCCTGTGTCATCCATCCTGTAAGGATACAGGCCTACTACATTGAATATTGGCAATATTCCAATACCCTCTGGTAACTCAATCTCATAAGAATTTGCAACGAATTTTCTTAGGGTTTTCCATGGTCCTATCTTCTTCATCTTTAGCTTGTTGTATTTTCCTTTTGGAAATATTTCCTTCCTCAAGTGTGCTAGAAATTGATCTCCAACTTCAAATTTTACTTCTCTTCTTTTTGGATTTGCTCTGCTTTTGTACTTTTGACTGCTTTTTTGTAACTATCATTTAATCTATTCATGGAATTCACGCATCTCTGCAGAAAAGTCTTTTGATCTTATGCTTTGGAACTCACTCTGTCCCAAATATCTCAAATCTTAAATTCCTCTCATGTGCACTCCATATACTACATGAAATGGACTTTTCCTCATGCTTTTTTTATCGAAACATTGTATGGAAACTCTGTGTGGGGAAGAATTTGATCCCACTGACTATGATGTGTAGTGACCAAACTCCTCTGCAAATTCCCTAGACTCTGATTTACCACCTCAGTTTTTCCATCTGTCTGAGAGTGATATGCAGAATTGAAGGACAAGTTTTTCCCCAACTTCTTCCACAATGTTCGCCAAAAGTGTCCTACAAATTTTGTATCTTTGTCTGAGACAAAACTTCTGGGAAATCCATGTAATCTCACAACCTCTTTGAAAAACAGATTTGTTATATGAGTAGCATCATCAGTTTTCTAACATGGTATGAAATGTGCCATTTTTTAGAATCTATAAACTACTACAAAGATATAATCACTCCCTCTCTAGGTCCTTGGTAATCCTAGAACTAAATCCATGCTTATAGGATCCCAACGCCTGCCTGGAATAGGAAATGGTTGATAAAGACCAGTGTTTTTTTGTCTTCCTTTTCCATACTGGAAAATTTTGCATTTTTTTACAAATTTCTTCACTTTAGATCTCATACCTGGCCAATAGTATGAGGAACTCAGTTGTGCATATGTTTTTTCATGGCCAAAATGTCCTACTAGGCCTCCACTATGCTTCTCTTTCAGCAGGTTGTCTCTCATTGAGCACCTGGGAATACACAATTGGATTCCTTTGAATAACAATCCATCCTGGATTAAATACTCTATCCATGGGATTATGTACCTTAGCAATGGGTTTTCATAGGATTCATAATCTTCCTTAAAATATAAGTCTTCTTGATACATCCCCTTAAGGTGTTCAAACCCTAAGATCTCCACTCGAAATTCCTGCACTATCAAACTTCTCCTACTCAAAGATATGCAACCTTATTTGCACTCCCACTAATATGTTTGATGACAAAAGTAAAATTATGCATGAATTCTACCCATTTTTCATGTCTTTGGTCTAAATTCTCTTGTCTAGTTATAAATTGTAAAGCTTGGCTATCACTATAGAGCACAAACTCCTTGGGAATAAGATAATGTCTCCACTTCTTCAAAGCTTGAATTACTGCATAGAACTCTTTATCATATGTGGAATACTTATTCTTGACATCATTCGGCTTCTCACTTAAATAAGAAACAGGTTTGTTGTCTTGACTTAATACTGCTCCAACTGCTACTCCACTAGCATCACACTTTACCTGGAAAGTCTTCATAAAATCTAGAAGAACTAAAACTGGTTGTTCTGTTATTTTAGACTTTAATTATCTGAATCCCTTTTCAGCTTCTTATGTCCAATTGAAAGACTTATGCTATTTTTTTATTGTATCTAGTATGGGTGCACACATACTACTAAAATTCCTGATAAAATTCCTATGAAAACTTTCCAATCCATGAAAACTTCTTACCTTGAATACACTCCTCAGAGATGGACAATCTCCGATTTCCTTCACCTTTTCTGGATCCATCTTCAATTTATTCGGAGAGATCACAAAACCCAAATATGTGAGCTCTATCTTCATAAAAGAACAATTCTTCAAGTTTATTAACAGCTTCTCTTGTTGTAACCTCTTCATCACTAATGTCAAGTGCCTTGAGTGCTCTTCTTCATCTCTACTGAAGACTAAGATATCATCCAAATATACAATAACAAACTTACCTATGAAATCCTTTAGTACTTCATTCATGAATATCATGAATGTTCTTGGGGAATTTGTTAAGCAAAATGGCATAACAATCCACTCATATAGTCCTTCATTTGTCTTGAATGTTTTCTTCCATTCATCTCCCTCTCTCATTCTTATCTAGTGATAGCCACTTTTCATATCTATCTTAGAAAAATAACTTGCTCCACTTAAGAAATCCATCAAATCATCCATTCTGGGTAAAGGGAACCTATACCTAATAGTTACATTATTGATGGCTCTCGAATCTATACACATTCTCCATCCTGCATCTTTCTTTGGACTTAACACGTTGGTACTACGCATGGACTTCAACTTTCTATGACCAAACCTTTCTCTAACAAATCTTGGACCTGATTTTTGACCTCTTCATTCTCTTGAGGTGTCAATATGTATGTTGCTTTATTTGGAATACTTTCTCCTGGAATAAGGTCAATGTGGTGAATAATGTCCCTAATTGGTGGTAAAGAACAACGTAACTCATCCACCACAATATCAGCAAAATTATCCAACAACTCTTGAATTTCTATGGGAAAATCATCCACAGAAGTAATGGTGAGAATAACTCTCGACTTTCTTACCACAACAAACTGCATTTCTTGTTCCTTTTTTACTTCTTTCAAGAGCTCCTTCCCACTCATGAGAAGTATGCTCAAACTAGCTTCTTCCCTTACTCCTTTGTCTTCTATTGGCAACAACATGTGTTTGCATCCATTCTTCTCAAGAGTGTAATTGTTCCTTCTCCCGTCATGTATGACATTCATGTCATATTTCCAAGGTCTTCCCAACAAAAATGACAAACATCCATGGGTATTACATCACACAAAATTTCATCTTTATAACCTCCTATCTTAAATTCTACTTTACATTGTCGACTTACCATCACTTGGTGTCCTTTCTACAGCCATGATACCTTGTATGTGTTTGGGTGTGTAGTTGTCCCCAACTCCAACTT
The DNA here is from genome assembly GCA_010110895.2 of Picea sitchensis. Lineage (NCBI taxonomy): Eukaryota > Viridiplantae > Streptophyta > Pinopsida > Pinales > Pinaceae > Picea > Picea sitchensis. The sequence goes on along the minus strand of SNQJ01S0068654.1, from coordinate 32,391 downwards.
TTCCACCATCTTTGTGGACACTAGATTTTCAGTACTCCCACTGTCTATAATTACTTTGCATATTATTTCTTTAGTCTTGCAAGCAGTCCTAAACAAATTGTTTCTTTGAACTGGCTCTTTTTCCTCCTTCTCTGGTTTTATGAGGATTTCTCTCATCATGAGGGAATTTCCCTCCTCTATTGGTTATGCCTCCACATTCCTATTCTATTCTTCTGAAATGTGATCTTCTCCACCTCCTTCTCTCTTCCTCTCAGGACATTCCCAAGACATATGCCCTGTCTTTCCACAGGCATAACATTTTATCTCTCCTCCTCTTCCTTTTCCTCTTCCTCGAGGAAAATAACTCCTTCTACCATAATGCCCCCCTCTAGAAATTCCTCCCTTCTCTAGATGGCTATGATATTTTCCAGCTTCTGGTTTAGGTTTCTGGAATTTCTCTCTAACTATTCCTCTTCCTCTGTTTGGGGATTTTCCTCTATTTCGTTGGCTTTGCTTCCTGACCAAACTCTCCTCATCTTTCAAGGCTTCATGATAAGAATCCTCAACCATTCTCATAGTCATCATACTGATCTCAACTTGGATTTCATACATCATGCCATTTATGTACCTGGAAGATTTATCCTCCTCGTTCTCTCTCTTTCCTACCCTAATATTCAACTTGTAAAATTCTTCTATGTATTTTTTCACTGTCAGACCCTTTTGTCTGAAATTTTGCAGCTTCCGAAACAAATGTATATGGTAATATTTGGGTATAAATATTGCCTTTAGCTTCGCTACCATCCTATCCCAACTCTTGATTTTTTTCTTACCTTTATACCTCTGATCATCTTGCAGTTCATCCCACCATAGTGTTGCATGTCCTTTTAACCTTGTGACGGCATGCTTTACCTTCTTCTCTTCAGCAATTTCTTCATAGTCGAAGTATTTATCCATAGAACTTACCCAATCTAACAATTCCTCAACCTCTAGGTTACCTTCATACATTGGGACCTCTATCTTTTCCCTTGCCCCCATTTTTGAAATATCTCTTAGCAATCGCTCTTTTGCTTCCTCTTCTCCTACGACTTCTTATACTTCTAATACTTCACTTTCATCTCCACTAATTTCACCAGCATGTGGTTCTCTCCTTTGTTTTGTCTCCATGGCATCTAATATTGCATGGAGTCATCTCATCTCCTCTTCCATCGCTGGATTTTCTATAGGTTTGTCCTTGTGTCTCCTTAGCGGCATAGTTATAAACCTCCTTCCTCATAGAGCTAAATTTCAGGCTCTCATACCACTTTCTGTAGACCCCAACCACCTCTTGGGGCTCGCTTGACCTCCCGATCTAAGGATCGTCCAAATCGGGAGATGGATCAGCTCGTAGGTTCCCATAGAACCTTCAATTTAACTTCCATGGTCCTATTCCCCCTATTTTTGTGCATAAATTACCTTTCATAGGCTTTGACAAGTCAAAGGAGAAGTCCACAGGACCCTAGGATTGAAATCGTGGGCTAGTTCATCAAAATTCATATCATTCGGGACTTCAGAGCCTCTGAGATTAGAGAGTCTGAACAGAAAAACAACACGCTCCTCCTGAACGATGAATTAACGGAGTGTCAAACTCCCTGTGGGATCGACGAATCTATATCTCCACCAATATATACGGTCACAATTGTCTTTGTTTATCTAGGCTTTAGGGGTTTTCAAGAAACCTCTCTACAAATCTTCCCAAGTAGTAGATCGACAAACATGTTTTAGTGTCAGATCAACGGTTCCTGGACGTTGGTCGATATATGACCCATATTTGTTTCGAGCTTCGGAAGTCTGGGTGGTTTCCCATTGCAGCTCTTTGTAACCCCATGAAGGTCAAAATAGCGGAGTTGAGATCCTCCCTCTATGTTCCCTTTCGTTGATCGATAACCAGGGCTCACTCTGGCCTTCAGGCCTCCGGGAACATCTGCACCAACACTTCACAAATCCTCTGAAGTTTCCAGTCCCCAAATCTCTTGATTTTGTTACACGTGTCCCCGACGATGCACAGCCACAATGAACTTTTTTCTTCGAGTCTCCGGGGTCTTTCAACTCTCAACACTTTCTTCCTTTTGGACTTATGAATCTCCGGAGTGGTGCTGACGAAGTTCAACGACTCTCCTCCTCTGATAAATCAATGGTCACGATGGACTCTGGGGATCCAGACTTCGGGAGTCCTGGTTCCTCCAACTTACTATCCCTCTTAATGTCGAAGTTACAAAGCGCCTAATCGCTCACCATGTGTCTACTCATATCAATGGCCAGGATGAATTCCGACCTCTGGGACTTCGAGAGTCTTCCACTCTAGAATCACCACTCCTAACTTCCTTCAGAATTCTAGTTCACCAGAGTATACGATCTGCTGACACATGTCCTCAAGAATTGGATGGCCATGATTAGCTCTGGCCTTCGAGACTTCAATGGTTCTGATATCTCCAAATCTCTCAAATGCACAAAGTTTGAATGTCTTCATTGATTAACTCTTACGTAACTCCTTTGTATATGACAGTTGTCTACTCTTCTATGAATTTCCAAATGGATTTCATCCATTGGTTTTCGTTCTTTGACAACTCTCCTTCCCTTTGATATTTTTGAACGTTATTTCTCCTGACCTTTGAGATTCAAAGTGTTTTGAACCCTGGTGCACTCCTTGCATTGTTTCTCGAACTTGAAGTCTCAAAGGACTTTCTGTGTGCATTCCTTGCACTCACCTTCCTTAGAAAGTTTCAAAAATATTCATCAGTGTCAGCCCTATGCACTCCTTGCACGGGTATTTCAAAGATAACTTATACTCTACAAAACTTCGCACTATCTCTCTTGAGCTTCAAAGTACTTTCAACGAATCTCGGCCTATGCACTCCTTGAGTGGGAGTTGTGTGTTCCTTGACCAGACGTTTCAAAAGAGAAAAAAATAAAACTTATGCAAATCTTAAAGATTCATTCACATAAACATGAAACACAGACATGGGCATGTAAAACACAGTAAACATAACCTCATCCAATCAATTAACTCAGAGATAGATAAAATCCCAAGCATTTGAAGCAATCCTCTTCTCTTATATTCAAATGAAAAATGCATACACAAAGTTATTACAATCTTCTCCTCTTCTCCTTGCAACAGCCCAGTAACAACAACAACAAATGGGCATAAAATATAAGTTATATACATGAAGGGGCTTATCGAGCCTTCCCTCCTGACTACCTACTACTATCACAATGCGGACTTGTGTGAGATACACTTGTGAGAGACTTTAAGAGGAAGTCACTTTGGTGAGAGACCAAGGTCGAGGATAGAAAATAAATACTTTTGTTAGTATGAGGAGTATAGAAGTAGAGAATGAATTTTTCTTACACGAGAGTGAAGAGATCTCACAGGTTGAGTGAAGTTATTTATTCCAAGTGTTGATGCAGAGAGGGTTGGATCAAAAACTACCGTGATTCAATATCTTGGATAGGTGGAGTAGGGCGTTCATCTAGATATCATACAGGTCAAGTAGGAGAGAGAGGAGAGGAAACCGCAGGAGGGTTTCAGAGGATTGAAGCCAAAGGAAAGGGGTGTGCCATATAGAGTTTTTTTTGTACATGTATGTGGTTCACGGTGGAGGCAGTCGCGTATGTACGTAGGTCAGTTGAAGGTGAATCGTGTACACCTTGAAAAGTGTGTTGAGAACACTGTGTCAATTTTATCTATAGTTATATTTCTCTTAATGGGCCATTTTCCCTATTACAAGAGCCCTGATTTGACCTTAATAAAATCATCTTGGAACTGGTTTTCCCTCCTAGAATTTTTCATGGGTAGTTTACCCAAAAAATATTGGTGTCTTGTGTGTGATATTTTGGCTTCCTTATTTGTGTTTTCATTGCATGTTTAGTTGATTACTCAGTTGTGCTTTTAGTAGATAAAGTGATTTCATTTGAGCTAATTGTCGGGTGTTGAGTAGAGTGGTGAAATATCAACATGGTATCTGAGCATACCAAGGGTTAAATTCCGTAGGAAAATCAACATGGTATCAGATCCGAGGCTTTGAAGGAGAGAGGGAATCGTCTCTTGAGACACAAGTTGTTGCAGATTTTTCTTGTTCTGGGTAGGTCACAATGGTGAACACATTTAATATTGRGGATAGGTTGGAAGGGGAAACTAACTTCCGGKCCTGGAAGGAAATGGTTAGTATTCTATTATAGGAGAATGGCCTCAAAGAGTATGTTGAGGGTGTGGTTGCAAGCCCTATTGATTCGTAGGAATTGGAAGCTCACAAGAAGAAGGAAGTGAATTCCAAGCGGGTGTTGCTACAATCTGTGATGGATCAATTAATACCTCACATTAATAAGAAGACATATTCCAAGGAAATGTATGATGCTTTGGTGAGTCTGTACCAAAACACGAATATAGGAAGGATACTACATTCGAAGCACCAACTTCAAATTTCTAAGATGACCAATGAGGATACAATTTTCAACTATCTTATGAAGGTCACCCTGATCCGAGATCAACTTGCATCCATTGGAAAGACAGTGTAGGATGTTGAGTTGGTGAATGTAGCATTAAGAGGTCTTCCCAAGTCTTGGGAACCTTTTGTGTAGGGGATCTGTGCACGATAGAAGGTGCTAGGGTTTGATAGAATATGGACTAATTATATCCAAGAGGAGAATCAGTTAGAGTCCAGGGATGGTTTGGTAAAGAGTAGCAGTTATGAGAACCTTTCTCTTTCCATCCAGGAAAGGAAAGGAAATTTCAAGAATATTTCCAGTGGAGAGTATACAACTCAACATGGTGATGGGTGTTATATATTCACTAAAAACACACTAAAAACCCTCAATTAAATTGTCAACCTGGGGTAAGTAAACTTAGAGTTGTAGAAAAATATATGCCAAAGGTAGAAGGGCTAGTAGTAGTATAGTCTAACTAAGGAAGGGGTTATCTAAAGGCTAATCTATTCAAGCGAAACTATATAATGAGAAAACCCTACTAAGCAACTTGAAACTATGTAACCTAAGTACTTTGGGGCCAAGGATCGATGGATAGTTCTAAGAAGACAAGTAAAAAGCATACTAAGCAAACTAATTCGTAAAGTAACAATAAGCAAAGCAACTATTAGGCATAACAATAAGCAAATAAATCGACTGTAACTTTGCCTACCTAAATTCAGTACCCTATGAGATCAAGTAAATAAACAAGCAAACAGCTATTCTGGTAAACAGAGTAAACAAGTAAGCAAAACAAAAGCTAACCTATTAAGGCAGTGAGCCAGCTAACTACTCAAGATACAACTAGCTAACCTATTAAAGCAAGTAAACAACTAACTACTCTAAGATAAATTCTACTACAAGTAATCTAATTAAAACTTCTCATTGAACAACTATCTAACCTAAGAGGCAAGTGAACTATATTCTTAATTCAAACTTCAAAACTATTTCTAATTCATAAAAGAAAATCTATTTAATTTAAAGCAAGAAGGACTAACAAATAACCTTTAATCTATGATAAGCAAATTGCTCTCTAACCTATCAAAGCAAAAGACTATCTATCCTACAACAACAATAAAACTATTTTATGATCTATGAAAGAAAGAAACTATATCTTCTAATCTATGAAAGCAAGAAACTATATCTTTTGGTCTACGAAAGCAAGAAACTATATTTTAACGTATGAAAACTCAAATATAGTGTTGGTGGTTGTGTGAATGTCTCCTGTGTCGTATAATATCTCGATGACACTTGACAGCAAAGGATAATTCAAGCGGTACAAGCTCTACATTGATCTCGATAGCAAAGTGAAAGGTATGGATTAAACAATCCAATGAGAATTTAGCCATTATGGAAACAATGTTAATTACCCTGCATATTCATGAATTATTAACCATCAACAATATACCGAGATTTTAAGTGTACTTCTATGCTATGTAAACAAACTTCATAATTAAATTCAATCATTAACTAAGAATTGTAATTGCAATCTAATTCTAGGAAAGAAATTACATAAAATGAAACTATGCTATATCTATTTTAACAATTCAAAGTGCAAGAAAGAAAGTGCTTAAAAACAAAAATTAAAGCATGACGTATAAAAAGTAAACTAACGAATATATTAACTAACAACTAGTTAAGCAAGATCTATATAAAAATGGAATAAGCAATCTATAATTAAAAATTGAAACTAATCCTATCCATCCATCAAATCCTTGTTAAAGAAAACATAAATTAAAACTTTGTTCTACTCTATTTCAAACTCTGTTTTAAATTTAATTCTAAAAGCATAAAATAAAACACAATCTAATATCTAATTGCACACAGGGTTAGTCTAGGAATTTGAAAATTCATTCCTAACTACAAGATCAACGCATACTAACACAAGCCTTCATACTAACCTGCAAAAGAGAGTTAAAATGATTAAACTACAACACCAAATTAATTAACAAAGGAAAAATAACAATGCATGTACAGGAAATAAAAAAAAGAGGCATCTAAGCTATAAAATACAAGAAAAACTTAAAGAACAGTTACCAGACTGTTGGTGGGCCCCCCAACAATTCATGGTCACTTCTCAAATGCACACCACGAGATCAGCAAAACGATTTCACCATTAAAACTTGAAAAACGTAGTCTTATACAATTCTAGCAATTGAAAAATGCAAAAACAGAGGAAAACGTTTTTATCTCTATCCTCTACTTTTTCTATTGCTCCTTAGCTATTGTAAGACCACCACAGTGGTATTTATAATATTTACAGACCAAGTGGTCGGCCACTGGAGGGTCGAACCACTTCTAAAAACAACAAATTACATTAATGGTGCCCTAACTACCGAAATAGAGCGAGCCAATAATTGCCTTGTTTAACAACTTAAACTGAGTTGTCAAGGGATCAGTGGTTGGAGGGGAAAAGCACAAGCAAAATCCATGTTCCTGATTCACCCAACACTAGTCACTGATACCATAACTGCCAACTCGCCCACCGTTTTTGTGCAAGACGCAGTGTTGGACGGAGTGTCGGACAAGGCACTGGATGTAGAATTGAAAACCACAAACTTCTCTTAACTCATTCATAATTTCAGGAAACGGCCCACGTGGGACCTAATTGCGCATATTATGCAGAAAACCAATGTGCCAGATTTTTCAGATTCCACTTCATGCTCCCACAATTTAAGATTTAAGTTAGTTGCCTGTAATAGTGCTGGATGGAGTGCTGGAAGCAGAAACATGATGCGATTTTTCCCTGTAACACCAAAAAACGTGAATTAGATTCTTGGAAACATAAAAACATAATGAATTATACTTGAGATTGACATAAAACATGAATTATGCATACCTAGTGTAGATCATAGCATTTTGGCACAAAATTCTTCAAAAAGCTTCTCCAAAACATGAAAAACACATATATACATTCGGCAAAAGTATCTAATTACTGTCATAAATTCGATCATATCTCAGGACCAACACATGTCAAGAAGAATAAGGACATGATCAAAGTCAAGTGTTTTKCATGTTACAAGTTTGGACATTCTGYAGGTCAATGTCCACACAGGAAGAAGGGGGGGAACGAAATGCAACTAGAGGTAGTTGCATCGGAAAAGACTCAAGTGGATGAGTTTTGAAAGAAGTTTGAATAAAGAGAGTTCTTACTCGTTTCCCAGACTTTGTTAGGCAGCATATTAGTTGGTGCATGGTTGATAGATAGTGGAGCCATGATTCATATTATAAGAGCATGAGAGGTGTTCAAGAGATTCATAGAGTCTGACTCAGAGATGCATGTGGACCTTGGTGTGGGGACTAAGAATGTAGTAAAGGGATCTAGAATAATGTCTTTCCAGTTGGAGTCAGGTGGCACAATGAGAATAACAAATGTGTTATGGGTGCCACAACTCAAGAGGAGTGTGATATCAGTTTCAGTGATTGATACCAAGGGATTTGACTTAGCATTCCAGGATGGAAAGGCGTTGATAAAGCCCAGAGGATCTAGCTCAGACAAAGCAGTTATATTTGGAGTTATAGAGAGAAACTTCTATAGGCTAAATGGATAGCCTTTGTGAGTAGTGACAAGCAGAAGAGTGACAGAGGACAAGGATCATATGACTCTGAAGGTTGAGCATCTCAGAGGGAGTCAACCTTCAAATTCAGATAGGAAGGATCAACCTTCCAAGTCTGTTAAGGATTCATGGTATGATATGTCCATGTGGGATGCTTAGGAACAAGAGACTTCTAGGAGCATATTCAGAGGAAATGAGTCTTCAGAGATAGGTCAGATCATGATGGGAGGGATAAATTATGTGTCAGAGGGAGCAACCAATCATGTGTATTGGAGAGCAGGCATGGTAGTATATCTGGTAGTGAAGATAGAGCCAAATCTAGGTGGGAGAAGTACCTTCCTCGCTAAGAGGTAGTGTTGATGTTAGTGGTAGCATCAGATAGGTACTTTCGCATTGGCTTGTGTCTAGCATGTGGAAGTCGTCGAAATCCTAGTGTGAATTTGTTTGAGTTAAAATGAATTAATTAAAGTAAAAGTGTTTTTATTAGTTAAGTGAGTTATTTGAGGAACATGATTAGCATGCAGCATGTAATCTAAATCTTAAGTGAGTGTGAGAAGTAATATCAACCATGGATCATTTTTTAGATTAGAAATAGATTGTAACTCATGATTATAAAAGAAAGGCTAGGATAAGGAGGAAGACACTTGTATTGAGAGACTCAGCACATTCGGGACTTATGTGAGAAACTTTGAGAGGAAGTCACTTTGGTGAGATGCCAAGGTTGAGGATAACAAAGAAGGACTTTTTCTAGTGTGATAAGTGTAAAAGAAGAAGACTTTTGCTTACACGAGAGTGAGGATATCTCACAGGTTGGGTGAAGAGATTTAGTCCAAGTGTTGATGCAGAGAGGGTTGGATCACTAAGGACTGTGACTCAAGATATTGTATAGGTGGAGAAGTATGTTCATATAGATATCATATAGGTGGATAGGGATGTTCATCAGTATCATCTTCACCATGCATTTCACGGAATCAAAATCAGAGTTTCCATTACCAAGATACGCATACTTCTGTCCAGAAGTCCAATGGAGGTATTACAAAAATAAATATGAAAAATGTTCTAAGTGACTTGTTATCTCCTCTCCTTTCCCTTCACCTCTATTTATTTTCTCATTTTATACTTAGTCATTTTTTCCCATTATTTTCATATTCTCCTTACCATTTTCCACACTTAACCATTTTTCCTTATTCCTTTCCACGTTCACATTCATTTCTATTTTCCTTTATTTTTCCATTTCCTTTTATTTTTCTTTCCAATTGCATTATCCCATTTTTCCATTTCTTTCCTTTTCACTTTTTCCTTTCGAAAATTTCATGTAATTCCTTTATTTCCCATATATTTCTTTTCATTTTTCATATTTTCCATATTTCTTTACATATTTCACATGATCCATTGTACACTTGCCAGACTTAGTCTTACTTACTATGGCTTACCACGGGTTCACGGATTGGCGATATTCCTAAGAGTATGTGTTATCTCCACTACCCTCAAAAAGAACTTTTACTTCCACCACCTTCATAATGCACACAACTCTTTTTACTACTCTTTACTATGTAACTCTTCCAACACTTATCCAAATATATGAGTTACTGTGGGTTCACGGATTCGCGGGTTCTCCAGTTGGTGATATAATATTTATTTCATATATCATATGCAAGTCCGCCCAACCAATTCTCAAGACTTAGAATATTTTACAACTATTTACCTCTTCTCTCCACTTCACCTACACTTATAATTTTTCACACTCATTCCTTACCATGTATTACCGCGGGTCCGCGATGATTTCCTCACCTACCTCTCCATTCACATAAACCCATGAACCTGCCATATTATTTTAATAATAATTTTCCTATCCTAAGTTCTATGAGGAACATCTCCAAGTGACACATGGAAATTTATTAACCAATGAGATATATCCACATGGCAGTTAGATGGATGGTTCCACATGGCAACTAATTGATGGAGACACGTGGCATCATACAAAAAGTGACACATGGCGTGCTTTTATTGGATGACATATGGTAGATTCTTATTGGAATATTGTTGGCCTACTGAGTGATGGAACATGTCAACATTTGGTTGGTAGACTCATCATTGTTGACTGGGCATATTGGTGGTTGACTGGGCATGCAAAATTATTATTATATTCAACAATTTTCCAAGGGTCGAATCCTCCAAGCTCCATAGTCTCTTCTCTTCTTTATTTCTTTTCAAGTGTATGTTACACTTAACATTATATACCACTAAGTCTCTTTTATTCTCGTACATCTAGGATAATAATAATGAAGAAAAGTCAAATTTCAACAAAGGAGGTCGAAATTAAATCAAGGGTCCACATTTACCAATCAAACTTGATCGACGGTGGCTGAGTCATGATCTTGCAAAGGCTATATATTGAGCTCCTGACCTTCGTTTTCATAAAAATGTATACTGTTGGAAAAGTATTTCGATGTAGAATATGGTAGTATAGGTTTAAAGTGTTGAAGGTTGATACATTTTTCTCAGAATTTAAAATAGCAGTCAACTTCATTTTTTAATAGGCATGTGTGACAACTCAGCTTCACAAGCTCATATCTTGAGATCCGGGCGACAGATTTGGGAAAAATTTGTATCGTTGGAAATTTGATACGATGAAGAGCACGTAAGAAGTGGTTTATATGGTTAAAAAAAAAAAATTCACTTCCATAAACTTAAATTACAAGCGTCCTATTTTAATGGGAAATTAATTAAGTTGTGAAAATTAAAAGTTTATTTAAAAAAAAATATTAAAAAGGGAAAGAAACAGTTGAGACGGTTCTTGTAACCGTCAAAGAAGACAATAAAATTAAAAAATAAAGAAATTTAAGAGAGGAGATACCATCATAGTAATTTTACATTGATCACATCTTTCTTTCTTTATCTAGTCCTTCATCCAGTTACTTTGTTTATTTGAATAGAAAGGTTTAACCGAAGACTAATAACTCCTTCTTTTTTCTTACTAGGTCTTATTGTTATTTTTACAGCCCACCATATTCCTTATAAAAGTGATCTAGGTGGATATTGGTGGCCACCCACCTTCTCCAACTGGCCCAAAACATGTTTCTGGCAATTTTGGTAATTTACTATTTTAGCAGTTTTTAACTTCCGGGGCCATTTTGAGGCCCTAAACGATGATTTTTAAGAAAACAGGGAGCAACATTGATTATATATTAATTTTTATCACCCAAAATTTGTAGTCCTTGGATATATATTTCCAACGAGCTATAATACGCCTAAAACGGAGATCGTATGCAAAAGTTACGACCCCGGGAAGTTGATGCACCAACTTACCCAAACAGGGCCCACATGACTTTTGGCGTTTTGTCTCCTAGGGTTAGGTTTTTGGATGTCTAGGGTTTTTGGAATTCTTTCTGATTGAAAAAAAGGCCTTCAGAGCCTCATTGTAAGGATGATCTTCTTTTGAATGCGAGTGGTCGTCACATCTCTTCTCAGAGATAAGCTACCACCATTCTAGCGAGTCTTTCACTCTGTACTTTTACAGTCTCTGTACATTTATTTCATTAATAGAAATCATGTATTACTATGCTTTTGTATATCATGACTCTTGTTATATTTTAGCTATATCTTTGTTATATTGTTGTCTCTCTTGCAATATCCATGAATATTTACGTGTTATATCTCCGCTCTAATTTCATGCGAAAATAATCCAGGTCCAATGGTATCAAAGCAAGGCATGTGATCATTTTCCCGGTACATGTCCAAACCGAATACGAGTATATAAATTTGGGTATTGAGCTTGTCTCTCTCTTGAGGATAATCACTCTCACACGCCCAAAGCCCTCAATGGCATAAGAGAAATAGAAAGCGATGGAATGACGATCCTACTCGGTCACCGATTGCCAGGCAAGCTCTCACGCGACAGGGAGATGAAATGATGGAGAATTTTTCCCACATCATGACGCCTCCCAATAGCATCGAGGTACATATTCATAAGCGTGACCTTTGGAGGCACCTGCTTTCAGGTGGTTAATTTTGATATTCCGGTATTTGAAGGTCAAATAGATGCGAGATGCCCTAGATAAATGGTTAAATATGCTAGAAAAGATTATTTCTACATTCATAATTTTTGACCAAGGAAAATATCACCTTACTCCTTAAGGCTCTCTCATGTCAAACATTGATTTGGGAAACTTCTTGGGAGAAAAGTTCCTGAGAGAAGTGCGGAATATGTAGATTGATCCCACTTGGGGATTTTTGTGGATGCAGTAAAAGAAAAATATTACCACAGTAGCAATATGAGGAGACACAGAGTACATGAGATGGACCACACTACAACAAAGAAAGGGGCCAAGTAAGTTCACGAAGTTCGCAATACCTTCCATACCTTCGCGTGCCAATGCGGTTATCAAGGATACGAATGACATTTGGGGTTGAAATACCATGGGGCTCTACGGACACATCCAACTGAAATGGATTTTGGACATCTCATCACTTTCAGGTGTTGCTTATGGAAGTATGATGTTAAAATCGGCGAGAAGTTTAAGCATGAGAACAAATGGGATTTTGGGTCCAAAAATCCACAACAACCAAAGAAATATGGCAAAAGTAGCCCTAACAAAGCAGTCTCCGAAAACTGGTCAAGCCATATAGTAAAAGAAGGGTCATGGGAATAAAAATAGGGACACCGGAAAATGGTGTGATTTCCACAAAGCCCATGGCACAACACATAGATGAATATAGAAACAAAGGCAATCATTGATGAATTGAGATCAAAGACATAAGGAGCCAAACCACGATTAAAATCTGATTCGAAATAGTGAGCGGATCATTGGGCAGACCCCACTACTATTGTTGTAACCACAACAATTCAACCCGGAAAAAGAACCAACGGATCTTGAAGAGGGGCTTTTTTTTCATTTCACATATGTGGAGTGAAGGAGACCCCCGCGCATTTATTGTTTATAGAGAAAGCCATAAGAACCTCATCTAAAAGCAGAGGTCATCAAGCGGTTGGGATTGTCGACAGCGCCCACATCCATAACCATACAACTTGTCCGGAGGTAAACTTCGCGGAGACAAGATCTTCATGTCAACTGGCGATGTGGAATTGTCATATGGCATCGACCCCTTCAAGGATGAGAGTATTATGTGATGTTCCCCACTTGGATGTTTTATGTTCTTTTGGGCCATCCTTATATGTGGAAGCGCCATGTTATTTATGAGTCTTGACCCCTTAATGTCATTATTACTCTAAGGGATAATATCTACATAATACCATAGGTATTATGTAGAGATGACCCCAAAAAGTAACAATGACACTACAAGGTAGTATCTCATACTAGAAATTCATCTTCTCCACAATCGTTCCAAAAGGTGAGCGGAAGGATCTTCCAACCCTGACTGACTGACACCTTCTATCCAGCGGGCGAATTGAAGCCGAGTTGCGGCAAAAGCACAAAGATCCTTTTGCACCACAGTCATCACAAAATAGCGGTGGTTAAAAATATCCCAACCTTCCAGCCACAGGTTATTGATAGCCTTCAACAAGCTGTAGTGCCACTTCTCCGGCAAGGCGAAGCAAATCACTAGATTGAGGATGATCACTTTCCCTCTCCTCGAGACTCCAGCAATGGAGACCATTTCTTCCTAAGGAGGATGATTGATCTGGTGGATATTGGTGGCCACCCACCTTCTCCAAGCGGCCCCAAAACATGTTTACGGCAATTTTGTTGATTACTATTTTTAGCAGTTTTAACTTAGAGGGCCATTTTGAGGGCCTAAAAGCGAGTTTTTAAACAGGGAACAACATGGATCGTAGATCATGTTTCTGACCCAAAATTTTTAGTTCTTGGATATATCTTTCCAGCGAGCTATCATGCGCCTAAAACAAAAATCATATGAAAAAGTTACAACCACAGGAAGTTGATGCACTAACTTACCGCAGCCGAGGACCCGCGTGAGCTTTTTGGTAACCGTCTCTAGGGTTGGGTTTTTGTACGGATGTCTAGGGTTTTTGTCATTCCTTCTTGTTAGCAACATTGCGGCGTCTTCGACGCCGGGATATTTGGGTCTCACGGGTTGCCGGCTAAGCGTAGCACGGAAAGAAGTCCTTTTGGACATAAAATCAGCGAGTGGGCATTTCATTCTTGGTAGATTGAGGGGCCAGGCGAGCAGGCGATTGATAGGTATTGCAAGATTAAGCGAATTACGTCAAGTATGGCACTAAAATTTTAAGGAATTCAGCGGTGAGAATCAGCCGGGAGGCATAAGCCTTGTGATTCACGAAGTCGTTGATGCATAAAAGCGGTTCAATGATGTTATTTCTACCGAGCTTCCGAGGTTGAGTGAGAGTTCGGAAGGCGGTCCATATCCCTTTGATTTGCCAAGATTCCAAGTTACAAAAAGGATTTTGAAGGAGGTCAATATAAGTTGACCATTAGTTCGACCCATGAAGGAGAATGCCAAAGTCGTGCTTCAACTCGCGAGTCCGCAGTGGCTGAGGTGCTAGTACTTGGGCCACAGCCAGCAGGTTACATATGGAAGGCGTAACGAGAAGGGCCTACCCGTGTCGTCGTCTTGGGAAGCAAGGTTGAAGGAAAGAGAGGAACCAGGGCCTCAGACTCCGCAGTCATGAAATGAAATCACTGTGGCCAGACCCGCAGTGTCGTGAAGAGTGTTCGACGTCCGATCAAAGAGAACCGTGTCGCCCGATTAAGTTCTCTTGCCCCTTCGCGCATCGTGACTTCAAAGAGAAAGGATCAACCTCCTCCCAAACTCAAGGCACGAAGCGTCGAAAATGCCCAAGGCCCACAATATCGAGGAGGCGGTCTGGTAGATCCATTTGAAGCGGACACGGCGAGGCATGCGATTGACTCGCCTTTTAAGCCCATCGCGGTTTGAAACCTGGCAGCTCCATCTTTCCACGATGCATGAAATAGGCGAGAGAGTCAGGACACGTGGCCCTGGCATTATCGAGAGTTGAACCTTGAATCGAGAGAACTGCGTGGCGCCGAATTCGCCGTCTCGACATTTTACTCATCGCCAATTTCAGAATAAGAAGTTAACTCCGCTTTGGTTGAAACCAAAAGTGCTCTGAGGAATAAACAGGGTCACGGCCAGAGTAGTCGCGAGGAAAAAGGCGTGTTGAAAGGGCCAAAAGCGCGAATCCGATCGCCAAAGGATCGTCTCGATCTCCGGGTACCATCCGATACGATCCGGCTCGATACCTTAATGCTGGAGTAAATAAAGCCGAGGGTGGTGAAGCCCTCTCCTCATGCATTAGTGAAAATGGAGACTGGTGAAGCGGTATGCTCGGAAAGAAGTCTGTGTACCCATTTTTCTAGAAGCCATGCCAAAAGTGCTTTCGTGACAGGAAAGTGCAGTACGCGCTAGCCCGGCGCAATAAAGCTCGGCTACCCTCTATAGGAGTCATCTTGATTAAGGTGGCGTCAGCGAGTTATCCATCGAATTAATTTGAAGGGACACCATGCTTTGGATGGCTGAACATTACCTCTGTTAGGTGAATTTTCTGATATATAGACTCGATCTTTGTATTTTTGTAAGGGATCAATGGTTGATTTGAGATCCCGGTTGTAAAGTTTTAGCATAGACTCTAGTTCTCAGGTTATGCATATGGTGTGTAAGTTTTCTTGTTTAATGATAGACAGTTTTCTCGCTCCATCTGGTTTTCATCTTATCCTAAGAGAGTTTGTGATCAACTGATTCGCACGAATTATAGCGAGGTATGTTGTGATAAAGGGTTTATTGTGGCATTGTTGTTTTCTCAGGTTTCCTGCATTTGGAAGTAAAAAGATATCGCGTTTAGATACCTTCTTCTATGATACATTGAGACACAGTGTTTATAGTGGACCTCTACTTCTCTTATACAAGTCTTCCCCTACTCACCCTTACTACAACTCATGCGAAGTTATCAAGACCTTACTTGCCCAGCCGTATACGGCCTAGTTTGAGTTAGAACCACATCGTTTTGGAGTTAACCTCCATTTGATCACCCCATTAAAAATATCGTGACATAAACTAATAGGCGTCGGGCTCTACTCCTTCTACAATCCAGGGGTGACTTATGACACTAACATTTATGGCACCATTGCCAGGGACGAAGTTGAAGATTTTCCCTGTTATTGAATGACATTGAGCCTCTGTTTCTGAAGGTGCATCGGGTATCGAGCCTTTGAAGATTGCTACTTGCGTACTTTGGCCGAATCCATTAGCAGTGACTCCATTTGTGGCGAACTGTGCATTGGTGGTGTGGCTTTCATAGGTAGACACTCACGGTCTCTACGGCTACCTCTAGCTACACTGGCGATCGGTGGTTCTCGGAAAAGGAAAGAACTCTGAAGAAGAAGCTTCCACCGTAGAAATAGGTAATGCCATCTCCTTTTGTAAGAACTACGTTTCTCCTCCTCGATTTCTTAATAGACCTCCTTAAGAAGTTTCCCGTTTCTGAATTTTGGGAGTTTTCCTGTTGAGTTTTCCCCTCCTAATCACAGGATTGGAGGGGAGAAATCCTTGTCACTCCCTCTCCTCTGAAGCTATACCATGGCGTAGACCCAAGGCCGCAAAATATTTCCCCACTCCTACAAAAAGAGGAGCATCTACTGACTTAAGCCCGTTAGCCTTCTCCTTTAAATCCCCTCTTGTTCCCCACTCCTCTCCGAGACTCATTCCCAGCAGCCCCCTTCGCGAACTCCTTCTCCTCAAGTTCTCCTCCACCTAATATTCCTAAAGGCCGATTGCTAATCACTCTAAATGAATTGGCCATGCATAATTAGCTGCGGATGTGCCTTAATCCTACCTCATCAGATGAATCCTCCTGTGGAGATTACTTGTATACCCAGTTCAGCACGAGGGAAGGGACTCTTCGCCGAACGCACGGCTACTCTCTGATTATCTGGAACAACCTAAACATTGAAATGAAGATGTCTGGATGAGAGTCTTCGTCCGAACTTTGGATGGTGAGGAAATGGTTTAGAGAGGATTGGCCCCGAATCTATTCGTGTCGGAAACCACGGATGGTGTTTTCCTAAAGGCCCGGTGGGAAGTGATAGGAAAGTTTCATGTATTACATGAAGCCCGAGTTTGGGTCTTTGAAGAATATGGATGGAGAGTCATATAGACTTCTCCAAAGATTCAATAAGATGTATAATAAGATTCTGGCAGAGATAAAACCCTTAGAAGCGGTAAGATTTCTTAAGCTAGTGTGTTGGCCCAAATTGCATGCATTCTGAAGAAGGAATACCTCCTTAATCGCAAATGAATCTTGACCATAGAAGTGGAATCAATGTGATAGCGGTGATAGGTTGAGAAACAAAGTAGGCTTGGTCAGAAGGGAAGGTCGAGCCTCGGCTTACGGCCCATGATTGCCCCACCCTCAAGTGGATGAATTGACCAAGATGGTGAAGTCTTTGTCTGTAGAGATGGAAAAAATGAAAGGTTGAAGAAGAGGCAAATACAGAGACCCTCATAGCGCTGAAAACAAAGGAGGTTTTGGGAGGCCAAACAATTTTACTCCAGCGTGCAAGGGAGAAGACCGGAAGATTCAGGCCCCCTTTCAAAATAATTTTGTGGCCCAGGGGAAGAAGAGCTTGAACTGACGATCACGAAATCCATTGTCTTGGAGTCTCCTCCTTATTTCCTCATTTAACCCAATTTGCATTTGAAGAGTCTCTCATGGATAGTGAGCTAAATAGGCCCGAGCAAAGAGACAAGGCTAGTGGCGACCAAGAAAGCGGGGTATGATCTGGTTCCAAAGAAAGAACTGATGGCGCCCGGAGTGTTTGAAGCGGTCCACTAGAATAGAAACTGCTAATAAAGCGACAAGCAGTCCACGGAAGGTAAGAAGACCCAGCCTCTCTCCACGGTCGAGTCATGTCCCCAAAATAGAGAAATCCCAAAGCTCTCATCTTTGTTTAATTTGAGCATGAAATTCCAGATCGAGTGCTTGTGCCCTAACCGAGATTGATTAAACAGAAGAGTTGAAGCAACACTACAGCTTTTACAGTCTGAGGTCTTCTTCCTTCCCATGGACTCCATTAATTTGCAAGATGAAAGTGATGGATTATTTTGGCATGAAGTAAAGGCGGAGATATAATAAAATGCAGTATGTTATATCCGGTAATATGAAATATGTCGGAGATGCAATATAAACCGCGAAGAGATACGATCAATACATGATTTCTATTAACAGAGAAATATACGAGGCGTAAAATGCTGAAGAGTGAAGACTAGCTAGAATGGTGGCGACTTATCACTGAGAAGAGATGTGGCTGACTACTCGCATTTGCAAAGAAGATGATTACAATGAGGCTCGAAGGCCTTTTTACAATAAACCCAGGGGAATGCCAAAAGTCCTGAGCATCCAAAAACCTAACCCTAGAGATGGTAAAGTCATGTGGGCCCCGTTTGGAGTAAGTTGGTGCATCAACTTCCGGGGTCATAACTTTACACTCTGGTGATATCCATTTTAAGCGTGTGATAGCTTCGTTGGAAAGGTATCGTCGAGGAGATTCATTTGGGGCCTCAATAAATCTTTGGATATCATTGAGAACTTCTCGATTCTGAAAAACCTTCATTTGGACCCTCAAAATGGCCACGGAAGTTAAAACATGCTAAAAAAAGTAAATTACAAATTGTGAGAAATTTGTTTTGAGCCATTTGGAAAGGTGGGTGTCCATCGATATACACATGGATCAATACTACATTTATTTTGGGACTTTTGGTAGAATATAGATATGATTCATTTCCTCCCTTCTACACTTCCTTGGACATACATGACAAGGAGTCTTGCCTGGCTGTTTACGTGTATTGGAGGCCTATCACAACCTCATGCCAAAAGCTGTCATGGAAGAGTTAGGGCTCGAAGTCACCCGAGCCTACCATGAACTCTATTCATGGAGCTTCGGGAAAGTTCAATGTCTGGAGGTTATCAAAGAGACACAGTGGTGACCTTGTTTTGGAGTTGCCCTTGAAAAGTGTGGTCATGGATATTGTAGTGGTTGATGTCCCCCAAGTTACCGGTATGTTGTTATCAAGATCTTGGATAAGCAGTAGGGGACTTTTCTTGAATGGACCTCACATATGCTACTATCCTAGTATTTGGAGAGAACATAGGAGGTTATATAGGGAAGCCGGTTGGCCTATATGTCGATTGATGAAATGATCTACCAACCATCTATGTTTTCCTTAGACAGTTTGGGTTCGAGTTCTTTTAACTCACTCATGCTTTCGAGCCTCCTCTTGAACTCAGATAGCATCCCACCACTCCTCATGGGTTTCCTCCATCCATCATTCCACGTCTGGAAAAAAATTTGATGGAGGCAGCGTTCGGGGAAAATGCTGGGGTGTTTTTGTGTCCCCTTCTAAGGAAACCATGTCCCTGTCATAAAAGCTAGAATTCGAAACCACCAAAAAATATTGTGATGTGAAATACAGTTCTGGGATTGAGGGTTGCAACAGAAATGGGAATTGAGGAGGTAGCAGGGTTGTTGATCACGAGTTGGTGGTCCAACGGTCAGAAATGCTTATCGGGGCTAAGCATCCCCTCGACTTAGAAATTACAGCAATGAAGTATGGGACCTAATTGACAACAATTTCTTCTCATTGCTTGTGGGAGGATAATGATGTGGCAGATTCTTTAGTCGTTTCATCTAGCCAGTTCAAGGTCCCTCGGTCGTCTATGGCCAAATATGATGTTGGGATAAAATATACACCCTTTGTACCTTGAGACAATGTCAAGCATTGGAAAGGATTTGAGGATGATCTCGAAATAGAAGTTTTTCTCCAATGTCTGGTGATGAATTTTCTACATTGCACATTGGTCGGGATCGTCTAGAAGATGACCCTCACCCAGAGGTGTTTTTAAATAAAATTGCTAACCATATTATCCGTTGACTACCTAGCAATCACATTCCGGGGGGACTAATTCCTTTAGAAAGATTGTTAGATGGGAATGATCAGTGGAGGCTCGAGGATAGGGTTTTAGGATGAAGATCTTGACATAGCCAGGAGTACCACCTGCAACATTGGCATAGAGAAGGAGCTAAAGTTTGTCAAGTTGTCAAGGAGTTTGACCCAGGAGAAACAGAGGGTCAAATATGCTAAGTTGTTGAGGGAGTTTGCTGATGTGTTGCATGGACCCCTCTGAAGACCTCCAAGACCCTGTGACACATATGTCATTGAACACGAGATCCCACTAAAAGAGGAGGCAAAACCATTCAGGTAGAAGCTAAAAGAACCAGATTAACCCCATGTTGTTTCCTGTCATGGAAAAGAAGTGAAGAAATTGTTAAATGCCCGAATCATTGTACCCGAGTTATTGAGTGGGTAGCCAACTTGGTGCGATGAAAAGAGTGGAGAGATATGGCTATGTGTAGACTTCAAGAACCTGACGAGGATCTGCGAAAGGATAACCACCCTTTACCAAAGATGGAACATATCACGTAAGGTGACAAGATATCCGAGGATGTCCATGATTGATGGTTTCTCTGGCTGTCAGTCTGCAATCTGCCGAGAAAACGAGGGAAAAAGATGACATTTACCTGCCACTCCATAGGGCAGCACATTCGTATACAGCCAAGATGTCGTTTGGATTAATGAATCCAGGGGCCCGACGTTCTAGCGTGCCATGGACATAGCTTTGTCGAGGAAAAAAAAGGATAAATTTGTGGTCACCTATATGGATGACATCCGCGGTATTACTAAAGTCCAGGATAAAAGAACATTGTTGTCATCTCTGGAAAGTTTTCTTGAAATGTAGAAGTTTTGGCATTTCATTAAACTGAAACTTTGTTCACCATCACGGGAGAAATTACTAGGCCACATAGGCCAATAAATGGAAGAAGTCAAGATTGACCCTAGCGAGTTGAGCAATACAAACCTTATCAGTCGAAGGTCAAGAAGGAGATTGAAATCCTTCCTTAGCGAATTGATTTCCTAAGAGTTTTGTACTAACTTTTCGAGGAAGTGAAGCATAACAACCATGCTAGAGAAGGAAAGGAAGTAGAGTGGACTTACAGATGGTAATTCTTTGAGCAAAATAAAGAGGCCACAATGCGGAAGCCCTCATGATTCACTCAGTCTGATTACTCAAGGACTTCCTTATTTTCTCCTTTTGGCTACCTGACACGGTAGCCATTGTTTTATTACAAATAAACAAGGAAAAACCTAAGCGACCTATTACTATTTCAGCCAAGCATTAGGGATGTCAGTAGAATTATGTTACTATGGAGAAGCTTGAGCTTATGACACATAAAGGCTCTCAAAGGAATTCAAAATCTATGTCTAGGTCAAAAATCATAAACTACGTCCCATTAGCTACATTAAGAACGTTCTTATCAACACCATAGAGCGAAGAACCAGAGGTAAATTATGGATAGCCAGGGATACACGTAGTTTGACACGGAAATAAACCTACCAGAATTGATCAAAGGTTAGGGCCCTAGCCAAGTTGTTGGTTTGAAGCCAATTATAAACTTTGGGGATAAGTTTCATCAACATTCTCGAGGAATCGGTCGGCATTTGTCAAAGAGATATCAGGAGCCCCATTGGCCCGTGTCCTTGTTATGGGATGTCATATACTTCTGGGGTGGTAGCCTCTAGGCATGACTGCTTAGAAACAAGAAAGATCCTGCGGAAACAGAGGCAATGGAATGTTGCTTATTGATCAAATCTTATCTTGGAAATACCCAGAATGCTTGTTAAAATACATGGGATCCAAAGGGTCCGGCCTTGAGGATCATGTTTGAACCCTACCAGTGACCTATGTTGGAGGCACCCTTACGGAAAACCCACCGACCACAAAATCACTGTTTGAATACTAAAGCCACCTTGTTTCGATGTCCATAGAAAGTTAGAGCCCATATTATGCCCGAGAATTTTCTGCAAGCGGCTCAAGTCCTGCGCTACGTGCTTGGTTTTGAGACCCTTCCGGCTGATGGGGGCCTAGATTTTATTGGAGAAATCCTCCCTGCTTCCAGTGGGCAGCACAAATCGATCCTAATGGCCACAAACTTCTTTACCAAATGGATTGAAGCTATCCCCCACCAGAGTGCTTCCCACAAGAATCAGTATTGGTTCACGGAAGACCTCATCTGTAAGATTAGTTGCCCAAGAAATATTGTTATAGATAATGCAACCTCATTCAAAGATGAACCTCTGGTTAAGTTCTGTGAACAATTAGGAATCAAGCTGATTCACTCCCTCGTACTATCCCGAAATGGTTTTAGTAAGATCACTCAATAAAAGTCTCATAAGGTTCATCAAAAGATTATGAGGACAACAAAAGGCTTGGAATTCAAAGATGAAATTAGCCCTATGGGATGATGGTGACCTGAGAATCTATAGGCATCTCCCCTTTCGAATTAGTTTATGGAGCAGAAGTCGTTTTCCCTACTCAACTCGCATCATCTGTGGCGAAATTCTTCCGGGGATTATGAAGGCCTAATGACATGAATTGAAGGATTCCTGGCCCCAGTAAGAATCGGCCAATTAGGAAGCGAGGTGATGTCAGTTGAGACCCACCAATGAGATCAAATGTTTTGATAAGAAAGCCAAGAAGGAGGAGTTCAGAGATAAGAGTTGTAATCTTGAAATCGATGCTCCCTATAAGCAAGAAAAGGGCAAACACGACAAATTTGAATCCATGTGGATCGACCCCTTCAGATCTACGAAAGTTTTCTCAAATAACACATACGGGTTGCAAGATTTGTAGGAGTAAAGAAGTTTTTAACGGCCCCAATGAAATGGGCATTTTTGAAGAAAATGTTTTAATGCGAGCCCACCAAATTGGCTCCTTTGTTTTGTAAATATTGTTCTTTGGTTCTTTGTTTGCACTGACCTAGTAAATGACTCCATAGCCCAACGGCAAGAACCTTCAGGCGGCAGAAATGAGTCCTTAGAGCATCAGGGACGACTCTATCCCCATGGATCCTAATATTACTTAACATTACTTGTCTTGGCATAGGGATGTCACGGTGCGAAGGTTGCCGCGAAGCCTTAAGCCAGCCACATAGAAGTCCTTTTTAGACTTAAAATCCATGGCTGGGCATTTCATTCTTATTGAAGGAATTGTGACGAGGCGAACAATGATTGATGGAGTAGCTGCGAGATTAACCAGAGATGCGTCAAATATAAGCTAAAGTTTTAAAGTCAGGTCGAGAATCGCGGGAGCACTCCGCGAGAAGTTCGAACCAGATTGATTATAGCACCGATTCAAGCGCGGTGTTATTTCGAGCTTCGAGGTTCATGAATTGAAGGCGGATCCCTTATGCCTTTAGTTGAGATTACAAGTTCTGAAAAATTAATGGGAGGGCGTCAATCATCCGTGACCATCGTCTAAGTGACCATGAGGAAGAATGCCAAAGTCGATGCTCCGGCTAATTGAGATCGCGGTGGCAGAGCCTGAAATACTTGGGCCCTAATGATTACACATATGGAGAACACATTTGACAGTCTGCGTATCTCAGATCTCGGAAATGGCAGGATTTGAATAAGAGGAACCAAGGGTCTCCAACTTTCATTGAATCACAAAATGAAAAGAACTTTTAATGGCGGTACCCGCGGTATCATGAAAGTGTTAGGACGTCCGATCAAAGAGATGCGTGATCGCGATTAAAGTTCTCGCCCTTCAATACGCCATGACTTCAAAGAGAAAAGAGGATCAGAAAAAAAGAGCTCCTCCCAACCTCGAGGCACAAAGCATTGGCGGGCCACAATATCGAGGAAGCGATCTCGGTAGATCCATTTAGGCGGACGCAGTGTGATTAAGGCTCCCAACTTTAAGCCCATTAACGGTTTGAAGCGTAAAAAACGGCATCTTTCCTAGATGCACAAAATTAGCGGAAATACAGGACCTAGGACCTGACATTGTCCGGAGGATTCGAGAACCATCAAATCCGGAGGAAGCGTGTAGTGGCCCGAGATTAAAGCCGTCTCGACGTTGCAGCTCCTTGGCGATTTCAGAAGAAAGGATTAACTCCTTGGATTCGCGAGCAGCAGAAGTGCTCGGGAATAAACGCTGGGGTCCGCGACCCATGGTCACTTAGGAAAAGGAACTATGTTGAAAGGATGGTCTCGATCTCCGGTACCATCGATGCGATCCGGCTCTGACCTTAGCTTTGAGGAGTTAATAAAAGCTGAAGGGTGGGTGGAAACCTCTCATGCGTGAAGTGTGAAATGTATGGAGGGCCTAATGGCGGTCTACTGAGGGTCTGTGTACCCATTTTTTCAAAGAATCCATGCCAAAGTCCTCGACTAGATAGAAGTTTTGGCATGCTAACAATCACGCCAATGGATCGGCTACCCTCCCCTCTGAGTCATGCCGCAGTTAAGGTGGCATCGGCGAGGATTATCCGTCCAAGGTCCGGTGAAGGACACCAGCAGCTTTGGATGGCTAAACGTACCTCTGTTAGGCGATTTTTTCCTGAGTATATCGACTCAATCTTTGTATTTTGTAAATCATCAATGGTTGAAGCTCCGTTAGCAAGTTTTAACCTGAGACTCTGGTTCTGCGGTTGTCATTGGTGTATGAATTTCTTATTTAATGACAAGCAGTCTTCCCTCCATCACGGTTTCATCTTATGCTAAGAGTTAAATCGGCGGTCGCATGGATTATAGCAGTATGTTGTGATAAAGGATTTATTGTGGCATTGTTGTTTTCTCTCACGGTTTTTGTGTTTGAATGTAAGAAGATCGCGTTTAGATGCCTTCTTCTATAATCTGTTAGAAACCCGATGTTAACAACAAACCTCTGCTTTCTCTTATACAAGTCTTCCCCTATTTCGCCCTTACCACAACTCATTGTCTGAAGTTATCTAAAACCTTACTTGCCCATGCATGTTTGTCCTAGTTTCGGAATAAGAACCACATCGTTTTGAGTTAACCTCCATTTGATCACCCATTAAACAAATCGTGACACAAAATGATGGGCGTCGGGGCCTCTGCTCTGTACTAATCTAGGGGTGACTTGACACTAACAGCGTTGATTGACCAAAGGCCTTCGAGCACTCATTGTAGGGATAATATTCTTGTGAATGTGTGTAGTCGTCGCATCTCTTCTCGGAGATAAATACCACCATTCTGGTAGAGTCTTTCACTTTGTGCTTTTTAGGTCTACGTACATTTGTTCATTAATAGAAATCGTGTATTATTGTATATACGTGCCTCTTGTTGTATTTCTTCTATATCTCTTTTATATTGTTGTCTCTCTTTCAATATCACTGAATATTTCTGTGTTATATCTCGGCTCGTTTATTAGCAGAAAATCCGGATAAAAAGCTTCATTCTTGTGTATGTTTTCTTTATGGCTGTGAGACTACAATCGATGACTAGGAATAAACAATACAAATTTTTGAAGAACATGTAACAAACTATATATTTCTAGAAATTTCAAGAGATTACTTCGGGAACAATCTCGACTATGCTATAATACAGTTGTTAACATAAAGTATTTGGGGTTGATCTATCATTATCTTTATTTGAGCTACCCATGTTCACTATGTCAAAGTTCTGTACATGTGGAGCATCTTCTTTTTAATTTTGTTTGATCATAAATCTTCATTTTAAACTATGATGGATGTGAGGATTTTTCTTATTTTCTTTAAATGTGTGAATGTGCTTGGTTCTTGGTCCTTTCGCCAGGAACTTTATTTAAAAAAGAAAACAAACATTTTCTTTGATCTTTCTTGCAATATTTATATTTATTTGAAATACTACGATGGACTTCTGTCAAGTCCCACATTAAGAATATCAATCCAAGAAAATCTTAAATCAAAGAGGATTACCACCTTTATAAAAATGCAGGGGGGATTTTTATCCTCGTGAGGTTTTTGTTTTAGTCCTGATGGATTCAAGCATCCATTTTTTTTGGTGACCATAATGGGGAGTAATTTATTTTCAAGATATTTGAGACGAGGAAATCTCCATGGCTCAAGAGTTTAGAAGAAGATCGAAAATTGTTGCATGTTTTAAAAGCATGGCTCTTTTTGTAATTTCAAAAAGCAGCGAGAAGCACCAAAGACTCAAGAGAATGAAGTCCCTATAAATGCCATGGAAAAAATTCAAAATGAAGGGTTTCATTCATGTCATATTCTTCTCTATATTCTTCATGGGGCCATCAATGGCTGCAAGACTCAGCAAAGGGAGAAATAATCAAAGAATGAGGTGATTTCATAATACCCTTTTAAATCTACTAGAAATAGAACTTTTCAAATTGTTAAAATTGCTAACCCAGCACATAGGTAGATCAGTAATGATAGGATGTAATAGGGTCAATATTAATAAGAACTTTCAATAAAATAGAATAAAGGCGGATGTAAGAAGACCTAATAGAAGCTTCCATAGAGGATCTTCCTCTAGATGCTAAACGAATAGACATAATTAGGTATAAATAAGGTCAGAATTACATGAAAACCTAGCTTGGATATTATTGTAGCAGGGCGCTTCACCATTGGAGAGTTTCCCCGAAGAGGCCTGTGAACATTTTTATCTGATTCAAAGTGCTATTTACGTTTCCATTCTTATATCATTTCAAATTGTGTGAAGAAGATTATGATGGATGTTTTCTTTGTTATTCTGTCATTTCACAGCATTTTCATTTCACGTTTACGCATGTTTTATATCGGTACCTTGCGAGAAATGCAATATTCCTATTGAAATTTTCTACATTCTTTGGGGATACTTAAGAAGATCTTGAACGCTGCCGATTAATTTTAAGGTACATGTTATGATTTTAATCTCATTGAGACAATTTTACATGTAGATTATCCTTACAAACTCTATGTAAATGTGTTGAACACACGAGAATAAAAGATCTAGCTAAACAACAATACACACATTTCTGCGGAGGAGATAATTGGAGAAGGAAGAAGAAAAGAGATAAAAGAATGGAAAGAATTCTCATTAAGCATTTGTGAATAATGAATAATTTACACATGATATACTTTGTATATCTCAATGAGTTGACTTGGTGAACCAATGCACCATAGTGGTGGTCTAAACTGACATGGACACACACCAACAGTTACAAAATTGAACTACCACCTAATCTAGTCTATCAGGAAGTTATAGGAGTCAACTGCCACCTAGTCCAAGTTAACTAGTCAACTAGTCTTGGTCTTATTTGAACATGAAGTAGTGAGGAGTTAACTTATGGAATCAAGGCTAATGTCACTATGGTGATGATACCAAAGCAAGATTCCGAATTAGCATGGTGATTATCCCAATGTTTCATGGTGATGATCCTAATGCAACATCTAAACTCAATTCAACTAGTCAAACTAAAGTGTCAGCTGAAAGAGAATACTCGGGTGGAATATTCTCCCTAAAAATATCTTTAGGAGACTAGAAGTTAATAACTAATTATGAATAATAAACAAGGAATAATATTAGGAAAAATAAATCCTAGGTGTGTGTGGAAATGCTCCAACACCCCCCATGAACTCACTATGGTGAAAATAAAGATTAGATCCATTGGCAGAGGCCATGTTAGAGTACCCAAGTCTGAATGCAGCTAGAAAGAGTGAGGAAAAGAGGGGAAAACCTCATGGGAAAAACCCCCCTCAAGGTACAATGTATGTAGAAAATAAGAACTTCGATTTGCTAGAAGCTGTCCTTCATCAAGATGACCTTTAGAGAATGGAATTTCTTCTCATTGAAGGTCTTTGTGAAGATGTTTGCAGTCTGTTATGTTGAAGGACGGAATTGTAAGTCAATGATCCCCTCATATACTAAGTCTGGGATGTAGTGCATGTGGATCTCGATATTCTTCATCTGTTGCCTCTGAAATAGATCTCTACAAAACAGTGCTACGGTTGTCACCGGATGACGATTGGTCGATGAAACTGATGCCCAACTCGGTGAGAAAATGTTGTAGTCACATAGTCTTAATGGTTATGTTAACTACCATTACGCACTTTCGGCTAAAGATGAAAATGGCATGCTTCTTGTCAATAGCGGATAGGCCAAAGAACCAAGGTGGTGAGTAACCCGGTGTGGACTTCGCGATCAATGTTGTGCCGGTATTCGGAATCAATAAACCCAATGAAATCTATTAAGTCACAGACTTCATAATGAATCCCAAAGGTCATGGTGACTTGTACGTATCGAAGGATACGCCTTCTTGACTTTCTAATGTAGCTCATGCGGATCCCGCATGAACCTAGAAACTATGCCAATTGCATATGAGAGGAAGTGCGTTACGGAGTGTGTGAGTTACAACAAACTCCCTTGGTTGTTTGTATAGCATGTTGTCAGGAGTGTGTGAGTTACAACAAGCTCCCCACTAGTTGTTTGTATAGCATGTTGTCAACCAGTGGAGTCTCCCCGCCATCCTCAAGTTTGAATCCTGATAGGAAAGGAGTCGGAGCAGACTTGCAGTCTGTCATGTGAAATCTCTCAAGGAGATCTCATGCATACTTTGCTTGAGACAGTTTGATGCCTAATGCATCCTAACTGATCTCAAGTCCAAGGCATAAGTGTAGCGGACCCATGTTCGTCATCAAAAAATTGTCATGAAGAATCCTCTTGACTGCAGCAATCGTTGAAGTTGAGCAATCGGTGATTAGCAAATCATCGACATACATAACTAAAAGTAGAAGTGAATCAGTCGTCTTGAGCATGTATACATTCGGATCTGATTTACAACGTACAAAGTTCTGTGATAACAGGTAGGATTCCATCTTGGAATACCATGCCCTCAGATCCTGTTTGAGACCATAAAGTGACTTCTTCAATCGATAGACCAAAGATGAGTCCTGCATAAATCCATGGGGTTGCTCCATGTAGATCTCCTCAGAGAGATCATTGTGAAGAAATTCATTCTTCATGTCCATCTAATGGAATTCACATCCCTTGGTTGTCGCAATGGAAAGTGCCAATCGTATGGAATCCATCTTCTCTACTGGAGCGAAGGTCTCATCATAGTCAATACCATGAACCTGCTGAAAGCCTTTGGCGACAAGCCTAGATTTGTATCTGTTGATCTGTCCATACGCTGCACTCTTGGTCCTGTAGACCCATCTGCATCTAACAAGTTTCCTCCCAGAAGGAAGGGGAACCAAATCCCAATTCTGGTTCTCGAGGAGGGAGTTGTGCTCCTCTTGCATGGTGGATTCCCAAAAGGGATTTCCAGCAACCTCACCATAAGACTGTGGATCTAAATACTGAACCAAGAAAATATGCCTCGAAGGTAATGGTTCAGTGGCAATGAGTGCAACACAAGGCTCCTCGAAATCAGATCGAGTCCTCCTAGTATCGATTGGATCACCAACGAGATCCCCTGCATCTTGAAGAGTAGTCTGTTCCCACTTGGGCCTCTGCTCTAGCTTTGCAACTGCATCTAGATGCTCTGAATATGCATCTGACTGTACTAACTCTGAATCTGAATCTGAGTCATCTGAGTCCTCTGAATCAGAACTCTCATTTGAAGAAGAGTCAGCATGTGCATGCTCATCATCTTGGACAGGTGAAAGAGTCGGCATGTGCATGCAGCTGCTGAGGTACATGCGAGACACTTTCCTCAAATTGGACACTACGCTCAATGTTGATCTAGTCCGAGGAAAGATCAGTAAGCTAGTATCCGTTCACACCATCAGGGTATCCAACAAAAATGCACTTAGTTCTCTGTGGATCAAGTGCCTTCCTCTTTTCAGAGGGAATCTGGGCCCATGCACGTGAACCAAAAATGCGAAAGTGGGTCACTTCCGATTTGAGGCCGCTCCAAGCCTCGTAGGGGGTCTTATCCTTGACATATCTATGCGGAGATCTATTTTGGATGTATGTTGCACAATTAAGTGCTTCGGCCCATAGTCTATGTGGTAATGAATTTTCATGTAGCATGCAAGATGCCATCTCCTTTAGAGATCTGTTTTTCCGCTCAACAACTACGTTTTGTTGCAGAGTATAGGGAACTATATGTTGCAACTGAATCCCTACCTCATGACAAAGATTGTGGATCTCATGATTCACATACTCTCCCCCGTTATCAGTTTGGAGTAATTTTATCTTCTTTCCGAATTGTGTCTCAACCAAAGCTTTGAAATCTTTGAGGTGTTGAAAGACCTCAGATTTTTGCCTAAGAAAGTAGATCCATGTAAAATGTGAGAAATCGTCCACAAAAATGAGAACAACCTTTCTTTTTTGATCGATGGATGCGGAAAAGGACCCATGATGTCACTGTGGATCAGATACATAGGTGCGAAAGCTCGCTGAGACTTTCCTTTGTCGAATTTCTCTTGAGGGTGTTTCCCGAGAACACATCCCTCACACACTCCCTTAGAGAAATGGATGTCTGGTAGACCATCAACTAATCTGTGCTTGCTAAGTCGTTGCATGTATATGAAATTCAAATGTCCAAATATTTTGTGCCATATCCTACTACTTTCATCAGCATGAGTAAGCAGTAAAGCAGAATCAGGTTCAATGAATTCAGAAAATGTATACAATCTAGACTGATGATTTACCTCATTGGTAGCAACCCTGGAGTTGGTTTGTGTTGGTGCAATTATATGCATAATATATTACCAAACATAAATTATCAACTGGGATTCGTAATCAGCAGATTTGATGCACTATATGTGCCGATAACAGATAGGTTCCTATGTCTGTTTAGTATAGCTTAGATAAGAAAACCATTTAGAAACCAACACACTTTTAAAAATAACAATCTTCACACAATTCGAAAGTTGGAAAGAAAAACTCATAAACAAGAAAAATCTCTTGCTCAGGTGATGGACTTGTTCATTCATGGCTCGTGAAAGGAAAGATGAACTTTGATTCTATTTCCTGGAGTAACTAAACTAACAATAATTAACACTTTGCGCATTCACAACATTCCATTATAGGTGCATGTAGGGTGAGAAATGGAGGTCTTAATTGTGCATGTGTTAGCAAGATGTAACCTAATCAATTCTAGAAAAAGAAATCTAAGTGTAGTGGGATGCTCCATCAAAGCTCGTTTATGGTGAAATATGGAGATCCAATTGTTCCTGCATTATCACACTTTGCAACAAAGTCAAATAGTGAAATCAAAAATAACATGAAATCAAAATAACAGGTACATGAAATGAAAATCTACACTAACAATTTACAATGAGCTTACCAAGATAGATCAGTGGCCCTTGTCGATGCAAACATGGAAGCTTTTAGATCAGCAGATGCTAACTTCTAAGAGACACAAAATTATTGAATTCAAACTTGCATTAATCTCCAACAAGTAGGTTTACAAAAAGAGTATTTTCGTGAATCCAATCTACATCATAACCATTCTCTCAATCTACATCATAATAATTATCCCCTAATCTACATAATAATAATTCTCTTCCCCTCATGAAGAGAGGGCACTCTCTTTTATACATGAGAGCTTTGAAAAGAAGATAAACATCTCATAATTACAGATCCACTTTTCTCTCAACCAATTTCCCATTATTACAAAATATGATCCCTTCAAATCCTCACACATATCCCTCATATATCTTGGATAAGATATGTTTATCCATGTCTCCATGATATTCTCCTTGGAATAGGATTGAATTATCTCCTCAAATCTTGAAATGGTGGAGGACGTATTTGAGAATTCTTTTTGAATTAATCCTTCACATATTCCTACACATGATAAAGCTCACACATTTTTGAGATATATATGAAAACATGTCAATTTTCTAGTATTTAATCACAAATTCCCTTTTAATACTAAAATAAATGATTTGGAAAATAATAAGGTTAAACCCATATTTAATTATGAAAATGGTATCATGAAAGTTTAATGGGGCGATGAAATGTGAAGAATAATGAAGGGAAAGGTGGATGAAAATACGACATTTCTGAGTCCCAACATACCCCCCATTTGAACTTGTTGCATGTCCGCATGCAACTGTGCATGGATCTTCTCAAGAAATTTTGGCATATGAATTTTGGCTTTGAGTGATGATAATGAATATTTCCAGGATGGGATTTACATGAGTAACAGCTGACATTTTCTTATGGTTGGTTCTTGTGTGACAACCATGAGTATAGAGAATGTTGGTTCTTGTGTAAACAATATTCATTTTGTTATTTGTTATCTTGTTGTTATGATAATAAAATGTTGGTTCTTGTGTAAACAACATTCATTTCATTATTTGTTCTCTCATTGCTATGATAATAATTTACCCGTATACTTGCTGGAAAAAAATAAGCTATCAATGTGCATAAGGAAACATCATTGAGTATAATAAAGCCCTTTTTGCATATTTGTTAATCATGCCAATATGTATATCAATGCTTATGAAGCAAAGTGCAATAGAGTATCATTGGACGAAAAAATGTTGGTAAATTGTAAATGAGATGAAAAATGGAATGGTAGTGGAAAAATGGAGTGATGATAGCG
>SNQJ01S0068652.1:41583-69155 GCA_010110895.2 Picea sitchensis | reverse complement strand
CCCCCTTTGCATGTTGATTAGAAAAAAATCCACAAGTCTTAGTTAAGCTCTTTTCCAACTCACCTAAAAACCGAAAATATTGCCGAAGGGTTCATCCCTTTCACACTTGTTAAAATAGAGTTGAAAGGTCGTGAGTTTAGTTTAATCTCTTTTCGAACTCGTTTTCAAAAAGCGAAAAATATTGTCGAGTGAAATTGTCTCTTTAACACTCGTAAATAAGACTAGAAAGAATGTCTATTTGGCACAAGTTTACCCCTTTTTCACATCAAGTACACTAGAAGACATAAAAAATGACATTTTTTGGCGTCAAGTTGTGATTGCATCTCATGCCCTTGCTTGCAGTATTGACCCTTTAGTCGGTTCTCGCTTTGCGTAATAAACCGTTGGCTAAGCAGTTTTTGCATCCTCAACCAAGCAGAGCCTTGTTTATATCCTTTGCAATTTGACACCCTATACCCTGGACGAAACATCACCCCGAGTGTCCATCTCCCGCATACATTTCCTTGCATTGAGCATAGGTGTGTTCCACTGTCGGAACTAGTTTTGCTTACTTGCGACACTCATTTCCTCCTTTGTATCATAACATTCATTTGTTATGAAAAAACAAAAAAAGACGGGCGAGAAGGGAGTACTATATTATATTTGGTAGCAGTCGTGTCACCTTTGAACAGAGCATAACGTTATTGGGTCCATTTTTCACCATAATTTTGGGTTTAACATGGCCTTAGGAAGCTGATCTCGTTACAGAGTTTTCTCTACTGACTGGTTACTCATGCCTATGTTCAAAGGAAGTCTATCAACCTATGTTGGCCACTCCTTAGAACTCTTGACTTTGCATGTCGGCCATACCCTCAGTTTGTCTCAAAGTCACATGATACTGTGGTCTTATCATGCACCCTGGCCCTACTTTCATCATTGGTAGGTAACCTTGAACCCAACAATCGACATTTCATCATTGGTTGTTGACTGGGTGGTTTCCCTTGTGTTCAACGGTAAGACATCTATTCACACTTTGGGATTCGTGCAGTGTCTTGGATTCCATTAGCCTTATTGGTGGTTTCCTTGCCTTTGTTGGAATTTTTCATCATTGGCTGTTATTCAAAGGGTCTTTTTCGTGTACCTCTTGCATTTGGCACATGCGAAAGATGCACAGGGTCGTTGGTTCGTGAACATGTTCTTCGTCCGATTTCCACCAAATCATGAAGCTCCTGTTTTGTTCCTCATGCTGATTGATGAGAGATACCTTAATTCTCTCCTTTCAGTGGGTCTTTGTCCATTGACTTCATCTCATTTATTCTGGATATCGGACCTAGAGTTTTATGAGTACCTTGAGGCTTGAATTCATTAGTGGTAAGCTCTCTCACCATTGACAGATGATAATACATCAATGTCTCTTGATCAATGGATTCCTCAGGTGTTCGACACCGACTCCTTTATTCACCCTTGTAGGAATGTACTCGGTGCCTTGATACCTACTTTCATTATTGGTAGGTTGTCTTGCGTTTGTTAATAGTATACCTTAATGAACGGTAATCAAATGATATCTCATTGTGTCCGACCTCAACTCCTTTATTCACATAATGTATATTTGCACCTTTGTTGGATAGTGTAGAAGGCTTGAAGACATCACTATGTGGTCGCAACTTTCCTGAGTTGTTGCTTCCCTTTCATTGGACCAATGCCTATTTGACTTCAGTGATCATGGGAGATCATATTGTACTCCATTGTATACAGATATCTTTAGATTGGTTTTGAGACTAGTTCTACTGGGCCTTTCTCGTGACTATGACAACTTTTGGCATGTAACCACATTTGTACTTGCCTATTCATGGCCAAGGACACTTATTTCATATATTTTCCACATGGATCTACATTGTATTCTATTGGCATCCATGTATGTAAAGTCAGTGTAGAATGTAATGAGAAACTAGTCTTTCTAGTTGGGTTCCCATCACTCCACTTCTGGGTTGTTTATAATGTATTTCGTCCATCATGGATACTCCTCTGATCTCACACATTGGGGGGCATCTATTATAGCAATATTTGCCTCACCATTGAAATCTTGCATAGAGGGCCTTCTTCCATTTCCCTATGCATAATTGTCATCCCTTTTTGATGAATCCAGAGCTAAAAATACATATTTTTCCACATATATGCTCCTTGACTACTATACAACATGCGTATACACAGGTTGCTCCACTACAACCCACATACATTAGGATTTGTGCCAGAAAATCCAAAAATGGAGTCAGGTTTCCATGTCACGACAGGAGATCTTTGATCCTTGGCCTTCCATATATTGGAAACATTCTGACTCGGCCCTTCAATTCCATTTGAAGGCTATAAATGGGCCAATTCCGATCTATGGAAAAGAGGAGAAAGCATTCAACTTTGAGAGAAAAGTTACTCTGAAGAAATTACTTCATATTGAGTCTGCATCCCTTTGTCCCTCAAGTCTGAACACAGTGTTCAGCCCCCAAGCTCTTCCTTTATTTTCGAGAGAACTTCATTGTCTCCCTTCTATGAGCTTGCCTTTGGTGGAGGATTGAAGTGGTGGAGGCCCAGCTGGAAGGAACTTGGTTTCTTGGTTTTGAACCGTGCCGACATGAAAGTTTGTAATGTTATCACTTTTGCTGATCATTTATTAATAGAAATACTCATTTCCCGTACTACTGGTATCGTGCAAATATATGATTATTATCCATGGGCATGTTTGTTATGTTTATTAGTGGATTATGCTATCTAATGTTCTAACCTTTTATATTATCAATATATATTTGCTCCGCTTGTTTGTTGAGAACTTGTTGCAGGTATAAATCTTTGGGTCGAAGTGCTCAACGGTGGAAATCTTCAAACATTGGAACGAGGTAGGCCTATTCTTATCTCGCTTGCACATTGGTTTATATAGAATATGTTGGAATTGAGTAGATTTATGCAGTCATAAGTGTATTTTGTGGTTTACCCTGGCCATAGAGAGTTTTTCCCCTCGTAAAATATCCAAGGCCCGAAAAAGAGATAAACCAAAACCAAGGAGAATTGCCCTTTTTCGTAAATTTAGTCCTTCAGGCTCGAAAAAGGGGTAAAATTTTATATGAGAATACTCTCCCAACAAACTGTAGCTCCTAGGGCATACCTTTTTCATAAATGATCCATTGAGACCGAAAAAGGGGTAAAATATCATCAGATAGATGTACCTTTAAATTTCACTTTGACAATCGTGAAGGGCAACAAGATCGCTCAGAAATCTTTTCAATTTTAGGGAGTTTGAAAAGAGCTTAAAGGAGACTCCAAATAGTAATACCCATGCCTTAAAAAATACTAAATCCAAAGGATATAATACATTTGAACGACCAAAATATCACCAAGAGGAACCAAAACATCCATCGGGCAAACAATAGAGATTATTATAGTGAAAAACTAGGTCAAAAAAGGGTCAAAGGTCTATAAATAGAGGTGAAAAGGGTCATTTTTTCCATTGCAGTTTGAAAATATCTAAAAATAGAAAAAATGTTATTTCTTCAATCTCATATTCAGAGAGAAACTATGGATGAAACAACTTGTACTTGGACCAAGTAAGTACCCCTCTCCTCCTCTTTCATTTCCATTCATTTTTTATGATTTTTAGAGGAATTTGGGGGCCACGCGCCCTAAAATTCCTCACAACTATGCATCTAAGAGTGTTTTTCATGCTCGAGACACATATGTACTCAGGATGAGATACCCTCAGGTCGCGTACATACGCAATTGT
Source organism: Picea sitchensis (assembly GCA_010110895.2). NCBI lineage: Eukaryota > Viridiplantae > Streptophyta > Pinopsida > Pinales > Pinaceae > Picea > Picea sitchensis. The sequence continues at coordinate 65,407 of SNQJ01S0068652.1, read as the reverse complement.
CTTAAAAACAGGGCATGTACATGCCCAAAAGAGTGATGAAAAAGACACTAACTCCCCAAATTATGGCATGATTCCAGGATGTATGTGCATTGGAGGGAGAGGGAGCATGAATAAGTATACAAAATGGTTGAAGAGTACCTAGAGGTCATGGCTACACTAAAAAAATGTGGAATGTGGAAATTATTTCGTTGTCCTCTTATGAGAGCTCAACCGAGATTACTAAACCACTTGGTTGAGTATTGGAACCCAGATGCATAAGCCTTTATGTTAGAAGGACAATCTTTGACACCAAATATTGAATACATCTACTTTCTGACCAATCCCTCTAGGAGGGGTGAGCTGGTGAACTTGAAGACCTTCCCTCCAGAGCCATCTAACATAGCCGACTATATTGACAAGTATTGTGAATCTGGTATAGAGAAAGTAGGATCTCATGTCCCTATACATAAAATTAAGGATCTTAACTTGAGAGTGGTGTTATACATGATTGGAAAAATTACTCGATATGAAACTCTTCATTAGGCCTCTAGATCTCAGATGCATTGTGCAATGCATTTTCTGCAGCCAGTGATATTTGATTGGAGCACTACCATGCTCAACTACATGAAGACACAACTAATAGATTGTAAGTTGTGGAAGAATAAAAACTTCAGATTTGGGATAGTACTATGTGAATTCTTCTTTGAAAGAGTTCCATGCATGAACCCGAAGGAGAGTGTGTGAGGGAACATAGAATCCTTCCCAACACTGTGTAGATGGGTCACCTTGATGCCTCACGAAGGATCAAGGGGTGCACATGAGTCATTTGATGACAAGTTCTTCGACTGGTGGAAATAATAGATTCCCACCATCAAGGATTATCCATATGTGAGGATTAGCTTCTTGAGAGACCCCAACATGCCCATGCCCACTGGTGCAGCATGTGGTGAGATAGGTACATACTATAATTTTTTTTTTTTTTTTTTTTTTTTAATTATGAGAAAGAAAAANAAATGGTAACGTCACAATACTGACTCAAAAACCTATTATATACATCTTTGTGACCAGTGTGGCCAGCAGACTTCCCTCGGACTAGGCATCATCCTCGAGAGAATACCTATCCAAGAGGAGCTGCAACAGAATCAGGGACATCATCAGCAGAGGTCGAGAGAGTATTGAGGTGGGTAGAGAGGAACTTGACAGCCCTCAACCGTAGCGTTCCCATGGCAGAGATCGAGGATCTTCCACCATCTATGCAGCCTCATGTAGTAGGAGTACCCAGGGCATGGGTCTAGTTGTTCTAGCATCTGGAAAACACCATAGTGAATTATAGTAGAGCTAATATGCCTAAATATTATATTAGTACTGGATAGCATGCGTGTTGGGGCACCCATTTTTGTATCTCTCTTATGTATTGAGGGCTTAATCCCGATGATGTAAACTTGACACTTTTGAGGCTTATGACCCACATTTTGTATTGTGACATCATTTTTTGGAAACATTATATATATTTATCTTTTTTGCTTATGGATTAAATACATTTTGTACAAATATATTTACATGTGTGTGTATGTGTATGATTCTATATTTACATATGTGAAAGATGCCAATCTAAAACATTATTTTCCAATGTATTAGTTAATTCATTAGAGCTCCTAGAAACATGAATATATGTAATATAATCAAAATAATGTTCCAAGAGGTGTACCCTAAGGAATCGTTGGTGCACGATGGCATCATGGATGTTGTACACACCATTTAACTGTGACACTACCAATTGAGCATCTATATGAACCTAGAGGTGATAAATACCATGTGACAAAGCATCACGTAGCTATTCTATTACTGCGCTATACTCAACAACATTATTGGTTTCTTCTCCTAGACAAGCACCTCGAGAATATACCAACTGACTAGTGGGCATGAATATTTCCCAAGCTATGGAAGAAAGGCTTCAAGTGTGTCAGCTGGCACCATCCATGAACCCAACATAAACCTCGGATTCTCTTGACATCTACCACAATGCAGAAACACAATAAACTACACTTCCATAAGACAAAAAGATACTAAAATATAGAAATAAATATATACACTATTTACAAGAAGTCACACTCAGGTGACCAGCCTAAGAATAATATTTCTTTAGATAAATCCTATTTTTGGGCCCAGGTAACACATTTCCTTCAATGTTAACCAATTCATAAGCACCTTTTTCCAAAAAAATATTTATAATAAATGGTCTGAACCACATGGGTTTAAACTTTCCTCCCCCAAGGGATATTTATCTTGATCATAAACCAAGACAAGATCACCTTCGAAGAAGACCCTAGGGTGAACTGACTGATCATATTGACACTTAACGTGACGTTTATGAGCCTCATTAGCCAAGGATACATCCTGACATTGTTCATTGAGTTGCTCGAGAAAGACATGACTCTCTTCAAGCGTAGTTGTTTTGGGAAGTAGTTCCACTACCAACTTGACAAAAGGAATCTAACAATCTATAGTAAAGACTGCATCTATCCCATAAACAAGTTGGAAATGGGAGAACCATGTAGAAGTATTGATGGAAGTTTGATTTTCCAAAAGTGATGAGTATAACATCAAATTCTAATTCAACTTGGCCAAATTGATTGTTCGTTGGAGAATGGTCTTAAGAGACTTATTGACATCCTCCACTTGACCATTCTCTTGTGGATAATAGGGTGATGAATGTTCTTGTTTAAACCCTATCTTTGATGTTAACTCTATCATCGTATTACTTTGAAAGTGACTGCCAGGGTCAGTGACAATCTCTTTCGGTATACTGAAACTAGAAATGATTTGGTTGAAAACAAAGAGTGGTGTCGTTTCCCCTTCATTGCTAAATGTTGGCATGGCTTTGACCCACTTGTTTAAGCATTTTACTACCACAATGATATAATGATTCCCCCTAGTAGAATTTGGGTGGAATGTAGTGAAATCAATCCCCCACTTAGTGAAGAGGACAACAACAATAACATGAAACATAAGAGTAGGGTGTTCCCACATCTTTCGAGAGACAATCTGACATGGATGACACTTCTTAACCGCTTCTATACAATAATTGAATAATGAGGGCTAGAATTATCCATCAAGAATGATTTTTTGAGTGGTAGCTAACCCAAAAAAGTGACCTCCACATGATCCAGTGTGGAAATCATTTGGTACAAGCTCTGCTTCCTCATGAGTCAAACAATGATAGAGAACATAGTCGACTCCTTGATGATACAAAGTGCCATCGATGATAATATAATTTTGTGCTTCGTGGTGTATTCATCGACTCTCATCACGAGAAGCAGCGGGAGGACACTTTAGAATTTTAATATACACAAGTATATCTCCATACCAAGGGTCAAAAGACGTAATAAGGTAGATATCCTCATTGATCAATGAATCTTCAGGGGAATCGTTGCCACTCTAAATCAAAAGTTTTGAAATTAACTCTGCAAATACCAAATATTTCTTGGAATTCGTCGAAACAAAGTCCAACTTGAATTCTTGAATAATAATGATCCACCGACTGATATTCCCACCAATGACCCATCATGTCAAACATGTACTGAAAATGATTAACGACGACCATGACGGTGGTCTTACAGAGTAGAATATAATGACAAAACCTTTAGAAAATGTGAATGGCTTCCAAAGCCAGTTTCTCAACATGGGTATAGTTGAGTTCTAGTCTGATTAAGCCTTGGATGAGATAGTAGATAACATGTCCCTGGAGCACATCATCCTCCTGAACCAAGAGCATACCAATGGTGGATTCTTCTACAGCTAAATATAACAAGAAATAGTTTCCATAATCAGGAGGACTAAGAAAATGGGCAGACATCAGGTCACTTTTCAACACCTCAAAAGAGAGATGAGTCACTTCATCCTGAAACAATGGGACCCCTTTCTATAAAATACGCATGAACCCCTTAGTGATTTCGACATAGTTAGCAATAAATCACTGTAATAAGTTAGTTTTCCCTTGGAGACTTTGAACCTGAGGAACTGTGCGCGGGGGAGGCAATTGAACTATTTCTTCAACATTAAGAGGATCTACAATGATCCCTTTGTTGGACACGATAAATCCCAATAAACATCCCAATGTAACACAAAAACTATACTTGTTTGGATTCAAGAAAATCTGGTAGTAACGACACCTCTCAAAAATAAGTCAAAGGTGAGTGGGATGATCACTTCGCTTGTGAGAACGTGACACAAGATCATCAAGATATACTTCGACTATATGTTTGAGGTCATTAAAAATGAACAACATGGCCCGCTAGAAAGTAGCTCCAACATTTTTTAGGCAAAAAGGCATTTTCTTATATGCAAAGGTACCCCAAGGACATATAAAATGAGTTCTTATGTTGATCCTCGGGCTTGATCTGATTTTGATTGTACCCTGAGAAACCATCCTTAAAGGAAAAAACTTCACAACCTACACATTCATCAATAATTGGATCAATGAATGGTATAGGAAAGTTATCTTTCGGGCAGGCCTTGTTGAGATCACGGAAATCCATCCACACTCGAATTGTACGTTTCTTTTTATTGACAGGAACAGGGTTTGACACCCATTGCGTTAATTGAACTAGGTATATGAAACCAGCCTTAATCAATTTCTCTACCTCATCTTTAATAGTCACTTCCTTTCAAGGGTTGACTGGGCAAATATTCTACCAAGCTAGCTTAGCATCAAGATAGGTTATAATTTCATGTTCAACAATACGAGGGTCAATGCATAACATTTACTAATAAGACTAGGAAAAGACGTCGTGAAATTATTTAAATAACTCAGTATACACTTGAATCTCCTCAGGGGAACAATCTTCTCTGATGAAGACATTTTCAACGATGCCAGGGGTTTTGGAGATCCCAATTAGAATCGTCTCAGCTATATTCACCATGTTTCCTTCAGAATATACTCCATGCATTTCCAAAGGGTTAATGGGGTGAGTGACATATCCATTCATGGTTGAAGTAAACTCTCTTTCTTCCACTCTCCTAAGCTCGAGTAAAATGTACGATATATGATGAATATCATCCCAAGGTTTGTCCAGACCTGTCATTGCCTCTAAAATAACCTCGTTAGAAGGCAAGACCAAGTCCAAAGGATCATGCGAATTAAGAGACTTTTGAACCCAAATAGGCTCTAGAACAGGATCTAGCTCTTGAGGGGGAGTTGGATCAGAGTTAGATGAGTTTTGTTGAAAAACATTGTAAATGACCTCAACTGTGGATAAGGGCATATCCATGCCAAGATTCCCTACCCCTTACATCGAATTCGGCATGGAAGGTAAGGTCCACGGATCGTTGAAATAAGTCATTCGAAATGAAGTCACTTGGAAAATTGCAGTCTTAGGATGATCAAGGAGAACTGAAATAAACTTAACATCATTTTAAGGCGGTGGAAAGTTAAAAGAGCCCATCACATATCAAAACAATATAGCACCTAAGTTGACAGTACCTTGTTGTGGGTTATCAATCATCAAGATCGTGGTTGTCCCCAATGAAGGGTCGGGGCGAGATAAGGACAATTGTTCAATAGTTACTATCCTACCTTCATGAGGAAAGCATAGTACTTGAAATAAGGAGGATACTACCATTGTCAATGCATAATTTTAACTTTGACCCAACAACAGGTTGTAGTCAAGAGGCGCGTTGACTAATTCAACCTTGACACACACAATTTTTCCCTCCAACTGCACGAGGAAGGAGGGGATTATGCCATGCGATTGAAAATAACAGTTGTCAAATTTAGTTAACAATGTAGGAGACAGAGACAACTAAGGTTGACCAATAGCCTTCCAACATGCTAATGGAATAACGCAATTTGATGCACCCTTGTCTACCACCGTGCGAAAAATATTTCATGTCAACGATTTCACAGTGTAATCCACTACTATCTAGAAGGAAACGTGGTAAGGAAAATGAGTTTTAACATTGGAAGTGTCAAAAATGATAGATCTCAAGTTAGTTGGCTCAACAACACCTAAAGCGGAGAGTAATGATTTTCTCTCCGAGGGGAAACTCTGGAGGACCTCCAGAGCAGACATCGCACAAGGTTTTTGCACAAGATATTCAACAACAGAGTAGTTCTACGAAGCCCTTGCATTTGGATTATGCGAATATTTCTTAAACACACCTTTGGGGATGTGAGTCACTATTTCTCCCATTGTCTTCTCGATACAAAGAGGAAGGAAATGGGTCAGGAGATTCTTTATTATTCTCAGCATATTCAGGCATTATGTAATCATAGGACCTAGTCTAAAGATGAGCACTAGCTCTCATCATGTACACATTTGCGGATCTGATGTTAGAATTAAGTGTGGGGGGGAAATGATTTCTCCCGGGCATGTTTGTGGATGAGGAATCCTACGTCAAATTATTCCCTTGAGGGAAGGGGTTAGTTAACACATAAGGTTGTTGTTGTGCAAAAATATTTTGGGCTTCCTCAATCCAATGGAATTGATGAGTCAGGTGGTCATCCATGCAAATCTTACATGAGAGCTTAACCTTCTTCTTATCATTTTTTCCCTCACGAGCATTGTTAGCATCCTTTTTATCATTACCCCCCTTACCCTTCTTTCCCTTACCATTTATTTTCACGTTATATTATTGGTTACCCTTGGGGTTTGTCATCTACATAATCTGCACTTTTGACATGAGGGTTTCTTTGGGGAAGATCCCCCTATATTGGGTCTAAGGTAAAGGTAGAGCGATAACTCCCTTAAAATACTGATCTACCCTTAATCTACCCCAAAACCAGCTAAACTAAGTGATGAGAGAGAAAGGAAAGAGATTTAATGAGTGCACATTTATTCCTTGTTGTTGGTGTTGACCTCTTTCACTTGTCTTCGCCTCCTAGACGTGGGTCTCCTCCCAAAGATGACATGAAAGGGGTTAGGAATACAATGCAACAACATATACAATCTCTACTAATCGATCGGTATTATTTTTGGCACGAAATGAGGTGGAGATATAATAGAAATAAATATGGATATATGTCCAGGATATCCAATAATATAACACAAATGTCTCAGAGATGCAATTGTAAACACATAGATGTAATAATACAATTTCTATTAATGAGCAAAATGTACAAAAGTATAGAAATACATAGTGAAAGAATCACTATAATGGTGGTAAACATCTGAGAAAAGATATGACGGCTATTCACATTCACTAGAAGATGATTTACAATGAGGCTCTAAAGGTCCTTTTTAACATAAGAAAATCCAAAACCCTAACCCATAAGATGAAAAGCCCAGCGGAGTTTTGTGGACCCAGTTTTTTGTAGTTTGGTGTATCAACTTCAGGGGGGCATAACTTTGCATATGATCTTCATTTTAGGTGAATATTAGCCCATTGGAAGGTCTATCCAAGGAATACACATGTTTCCATAAGAATCTAAATTTGATTGCAGCCCAGGTAAAGCTGTGGCAAGCCTAAGAAATTGTTGGGGCCTCAAAATGGACCAAGTTCGAGGACAGAAAACTAGGAAAAAGCGCCAAAATTTGGAAGACTGTCAATATGAGCTAGTTGGAATAGTTGGTTGGCCACCGATATCCAACTAGATTAATCCTCCTTCTTAGGAATAAATTATCTCCATTGCATTGAGTTCAGGGGAGAGGGAAAAATCGATTGAATCTAAATCTTGGTGAGTTGCATGCCTTACTAGAGACGTTGTGATTCTTGGTTTGTTGAAGGTTGTCACGAACTTTTTGTTGGCAAGGTTGAATCTATTCATCAATTTGAGCTACATGATATGACTATGTGCGGAAGGAATATTTGAGCTTTATTTGCAATCTTGTCTACATGCTTCTATTGGATAGAAGCATTAGCTTGGGTCAGTTGTAGTGGATTGCGGTCAATCCTTGTGTTAGCCTTTGAATGGGTGTGAAGAAGATAGAATTTTGTGAGTATGAGATACTAACACATCCCACTATTTGGGTGAATGGTTGGAACTATCTTTGGTGATTAAGCCCAGAGATATTTTAAAATGTGATGACACTATAGGGTCGAGACTCATAAATAGCATGGTGCTTCCACATATATGGCCCAAGAGAACATCACAAAACATCGGTGAAACATCACATAATACTCATCCCTGAAGGGTTGGATGTAGAATGACAATGACATGAGATGAAATAAGAATCATGTCACTGGTGAAGCACTAATGTTGTATGGTTCTTGGTGTGGTGTTGTTGTGTAATCCCAATTGTTGATGACCTCTATTGAGTTGAGGTTCTTTTAGCTTCCATTATAAACAATAAAATGTAGTGGGGGTCCCCTTCACCCACATCGTGAATGAAAATGTACTTCCCCTCTTGAGGATCTGTTGGTTCTTTTAGTTTGAATTTGCTTTGGTTGTGGCTTGATACTTGATTGGGGTCTACGTCAATGATATGTCTTCTATGAGTATTTTCTGAATCAGGTTTCATATCCTTGTCTTTGATCCTGAAGCCACCAATTATTGTTTTGAGTGACATTCATTGGTGTTGTCCCGGGGATTTGTGGAAATCGCACCATTTTTCGATGTCCTTCTTAAGTCTTTTAGATTTACCCATATATTTTCTCTATGGCTTGAATTTGGTTTTACGAAGGCTGGTTGTTAGGAGTTCTTTACCATACTTTGGTTGTTGTGGATTTCTGGACCAAACTCTCACACTTGATACGGTGCTTAAATTTTTACTTTCAATTTACCGACATATCGATAAGAAGCAAGTGATGAGATGTCTGAAAAATCCATTCCAGTTTGGATGTATCTATGTAGAGCCCATGGTATTTCATAACCAAATTTCTCTTAAGTCTTTGATACCCAGCTTGCTGCAAAATGTGTGAAAGGTATTGGTGAAATCAGGAACTTCTTGGCCCCTCTCTTGTCACAGCGTGGTCCATCTCATGTCTTGGTCTTCATAGTTACTTAGCAGGAAAATGTTGTTCCTTATTGGTATCCACAAAAAATCCCAAATTGGGTTCAGCCCCATATATTCAAACTCCTCTATGGAACTTTTTCTCCCAGTGGGTTTCCACAATGTTTGACATGGGGATAGCCTTAAGGAGCGTGTTGTGATATATTCCCTCTGGGAGAAATTATGAATAGAGAAATAACCTTCATGATTTAACCATTTTTTCACAGGGCATCTTCATCTATCTATCCTTCAAATACTCGAGATATCAAAATTACCTTGTACCTTGAAAGCCAAGGTTCCTCTAAAATGGTTTCTTGATGAATATGCGCCCGCTACTATCGGCAGGTGTTGAAGGATGTGGGAAAAATTATCCATCATTTAGATCCACTTTGTCGTGAGATCTTGCTCAGAAATAGATGAATGAATCTTTTGCTTCGTTTTTTTCTTTTCTTGCCATGGGTTTCTGGTGGTCATCTGAGAGAGATTTTCCTCGAGAGAGACAAGCCTGAGACCCAAATTACTATACTCGGACCTCATCGGGGACATGCGAAAAATGATCAAGAAGCTGACCTACTTTCACGATACCCAGCGTCAGGATTATTTTTGGGACAAAATGAGAGTGGATATATACAATAAGAAATAAATATACCCGGATATATTGATATACGGTAATAAAAAGAAATGTATCATAGATGCAACCATAAACACAAAGATCTGATAATACACAATTTCTATTAATGGCCGAAAATGTACAAAGGCGTAAAAAATCTGAGTGAAAGACTACAGCTAGATGGTGGCTGACTCATCTACGAGGAGATGTGCAGTTCTCGCATTCATAAGGTATGATTTAAATGAGTCTCTAAAGGCCTTTTTTAACATAAATGAAATCAAAACCCTAACCATAGAATATGAAAAGACAACAATTTTAGTTTATTTTGGGTAGTTTGAATTGTATCCAACTTCCCAGGGGTTGTAACTTTTGCATCTGACCTCTATTTTAGGCTTACACCGATAGTTGGAAAGGTATATCCTATGAATACACATGTTTCCATAAAAATATAAGATCATTTATAGTTTGAATGTGGTGATTTGTTATCATACAAATCGGTAATTGCGGAAACAAAGCGTCTCCTAACTTTCACGGGAAGCTAGACCAAAATAGAGACATAATACAAACTTCACCTTAGACCACATTGTCATATAAACTAGTTTAAAGAGGTACAAGTGACATACCTTTTAAAGGCGTTTGATCCTTGCTAGTTTCATCCTTTTTTATCTCCTTCTTTAGGGGTTTTGGGATGGTGAACTTGTTTAGAAGCACAAAATAACAAAGAGAGATGACAACGATATATATATTCTAATAAAACCTATGTATAAGATCAAGCCTCTGATAAAAGATTCTGACACCCAACTATAGGGAAGAAATGTAATGTTGTATTATATTAAATGGAAATTGAAGAATACAGCCATGCCTTGATGTTGCAGGGTCCCTTTCAATGGATCTTTGCTCTAACACACACCTTTTTCTCCAATGCACTGAATGAAGAAGATCCACAATGGAGCTTGTAGAGCTAACTCAAAGCTCTCAAGTATAATATGTAGTAGAACTCTTCATGCATATGCAAACCCTTGCAAACCTTATACTTTTCCATAAGAGTTCCCTCTTTATAGGAATTGAAAGAGATGGATGAGAGTTAGGATGATCCCACTAAATCAAAGTGAGTAAGATCCAAAACCCGATCAGAATACTTCATCTTCTATGAATTCCCTTCTAGAACATTAGAGTGAATTTTGACTTTTTTCGGAAGCATCATGCACCCTATGCACAGGCATCCTGTGATGACTTTGCAGTCCATATTTAGTGTAGAGTATGATGATCGGGCATCGTCTCACCCTATGAATAAGCGAGGGTCACGACAACCTTCCTTGTCATAGTTTTGAAAGGTAAAAAACAATCTACTTTTCTCATGGAAAGTCTCTTTTAATATTTCTAGGGAACATGAGTAAGGTTAAGCACATATTTTCGGATTGATCAATAGGGTGTGAAAATAATAATATGAGAATTCCCCCAAAGTATGGCGTTCAGAAGGTGTAGGGATAGTCGGTGTGAGTGTGTTGTTAAGCCGCCGTGTTGTTAAAGTCAGGTTGAAACCTTCAGGACAAAAATAACCATGTTAAAATTTGCGGGTGTGGCTTAAATTTGGAGTGCATTACGGGTGATTTTGAAAGCTTAGATTCCCATGAGTCGCAGTTTCTCAAGCCCTGAGGTTAATCAAACATTAATAATAGGTCCACTTCAAATTAACAAACAAAAAAAATTATGGCTTGGACCTTGTGGCAGTGAAATGCTTTGTAGAATAATGATATTAAACTTGAGGGCGCATCAATGGGAAACCTACAAACAATCAAGCATCTTCATAATAACATACCATCTTCTAAGATAGGCATTCCCATACTTGGAATACAAGTGACTCTAATCATAGCATCCAGAGTGAAATTAGAAGCTGGCCACTAAATATACACTATGCATCCATGTCATCACGATTCAACATATCCACCGCCATCTGAGTATGGATCTATGCTCTAAAAAGATTCAAATTCCGGACATATCCCTAGAGACATACACAATGGATCTATGTGTTAATACAAACTTATGAATGCTTTGTCGCAACCTGATCTAAGATTATGAGATCCAGGGTCTTTCTATAAGTCTCTAAATGCAAGTCCTATCCATGTGATTATAGGTGTCAGTTGAACATGGTAGAAGCGACTTGATTACCGGTCATTAATGGCTGTTAATAAGTGCGAAGGAAATCACCATTTATGTCAATGACTCCCCAAGGTACTTTAGTACAATCAACGAATGTGAATAAAAGTTAATCGAACACTCGATGGGATCTTCCAATCGAGTCAATGATGTGAACCCACTATTTAAAGCGAAGAAACCTACCATTGAGGGAATGTAGCTCTAGGGTACTAAATGATTTCTAAATATTTTTTCTGGATAATGAGTTGGTCGGCCGAGGAATAGACTCGTCGTGGGAGGACCTTGATGTATCCCCATCAATGACACAAAATATGTAACAAATTTGAAATAATATCATGTTAAATTGATTCAAAGCCCGACTTGGGAAGAAGCCAGGCATGATTTACAAAATTTACTCGCTGGATAGTTGTTCGATAGAGGGCTTGTTTAGAGTTGGACTTCTCTTGAACATATGAATGACACAATATGTCTTGTTAGCATTGACTCAGGGAGGACCCAACATATGAACATTCATATGGTCAAACGAGAGACAAACGGATTTCTAACTGGGATCTCTGATGAATAGAAGGGTGTCATGTTCAAGAGAGACTATTACTTCCACTAACACAAATACAAAAACACATTTCTTTCCCAATTTCCCCACCATTTACGGAGTACCTCTTTATTTTTCACGCAAGCTTGGGAGGATAGCATATGCTTGTAAGTAGCAAAGTTCATCCTTCAGATGAGTCCCTCATATTATATTTAACAAACCCTAAGAAGAAGTGGTTCGATCCCATATAGGTATTTTGATGCTTGTTTAATGAGTACAAGAAGAGAGAAATCTCAAGGGTTTTTCATTTTTAGTGAATCTGAAAAACACTTAAAGATAACTCCATGGGATATTTTTCATAAGTTAGATATAGAGCAAGAGACTAAAAAGAATAATCTATCACTCATCAAAGCGTTTTCTTAAATGAACCATGGCGTGAAAGAAAAAGGTCTCGGTTATCTTTTTCATGTTTAGGGAGCTTGAAAGAGCTTAAAGGACCCTCCGGGTTTTGTTTTTTACAGCCATTTAATGAGGAGCTCAAAATGACAAAGTATTACTCGATTACATTCCTCATGGTTTCAGTCATTGAGAAAAGAATTAAAAGAGCGTGCTCGGAGATTTTCCTAAAGAAAACTAAAAACATCGTATATAAGAAAAATACACAAAAACAATAAAGAGATTGGACCCATGGTAAAATTTCTCATCCATAGACCTTTTAATCTCCAATAGTAAACACTTCCTTAGTTGGTTAAGACTTTAGTACATGGATAAATTATAAAATAATTTAATTTCACAAATATGGTAAAACATTAAAATAGGCCAAAACACCCTTTTACCATTTCATTTGCAAATTTACCAAAATAGTGTCCCAAAACCCCATTTTCTCCCCAAATTTCAACAGACGATTTTAGAGCACCTGGTGGATCATTTTATGAGCAGTCTCAGATCAAAGGTAATCTTCTTCTTCTATCATTTCATGTTTTCAAATTTTATCTTTATTGGTTAAATTTGGATTTTAGGCCGATGTTTTGGGGCTACCTTCGCGTTGAGATCGTCGCAGGTCCACAATATCATGAACTGCGATGATCGACGCTCGCCCTTAGGGAACCAAGGCGAGGTGTGATGGCTGATCACTCTAAGTAAAAAGCTGTGACCTATGACGATGTAATCAATTTTTGAAAGATAAATTTAACTAGAAAAAACTTCCAAGAATGAATTTTTTAAGTTTCTAATCTTCTTATGATGTTCCTTGGCAGACTTCTCTTGGTCAAAATTCTCAAGTGGCATGACTAAGAGCATGAGGAAGAATGTTATTTTAAAGAGATGACCCGAGGCACGATTAGCACTTAAGCTGATGTGGGCTACTCAAGTTTTTCAAGATTCATGGCATGAGAGCCCAAGTGAGGTTGCTAGAGTGTTGGTTCACATGTGGGATGTGAGCGAACAAACTACTCATGTGTGTGTGCATACACTCACATTGGATATAAAGGATATCTACTTTCTAATGGGGTTGTCTCATTGTGGTTCATGGGTATCACTCATAGGAAGTAGGGGTGGGGGAGAACCCATAGATTACTATGTTTCACACCATTGTGTGTCAGGTATGGAAAAACATAGTGGAAAGGTGGCCATCATAGATTTTTGGGATTTACCATTGCGGACCATACTTTATACCATTACCAGCGGATGAGGTGCTTCTCCCCACATGGGTTACAAAGCTATTTTCAGTACGCCATAGAATGGATGGAACCCAGGGTTTTCAACTGGTGTGAGGGTGTCTTTAAAAGCATGAAAAACAACTCACAAAGTGTCAGGTTGGGTTTAGGCAGTGCAGTTTGGGTTACGACAGGGCGTGGCTGTTTTGGGAGGTTTATGCTCATGTGGGGTGTAGAACCAAGTTCTGAGAGGATGGGCGACCATGGTGGACCTGTGTGGTGGGCGTGTTTCTTGACAGACAGGAATCAACCCCAATCATGGTGGAGGACTATGCATACGTCGGGATGGATTTCTATGGGGATCTTGACTTATCTCTTCCTGAGGGATCTCAGTTGTAAGTTCCCCGAACATGTAATAGAGAGGCAGCTACCTTGAAAGTACTTTCATTCTCTTTATGAGCGCATGCAATTAAACCATATACACGAGCCATGCGAGAACTAATATATAAGCGTAAACAGACAAATACCTTTTGTAAATTTACAGATTCATATTGAAATAACACTAAACATAGACATACAACATATACATGAAATACCATAAAACATCTGAGGCAGTTATAATCATGCATAGGATAAATCCATAAAATGAACACGTAAATAATAATAATGTAGCATGTAAATTTATCACACGGTGGCATTTATCTTGGTAAGAATATCACCAAACCATGCGGACCTTCCACGAACCTCCCATCCTTAGACCACACTTCTCATCACTCTCAGCATTGGGTCACCCCAGAGCTGGGACACAAACTCCACACAGGTAAAGGGATTCCTAACTAATATGATCTATCTCAGACAATAGGAAAGACACTGTCACATGTGCCAACTCAAAACTAACATCCTACAATCCCTCATTCCCCACTTGTTTGTCCCACCCCAGTGTGCCCTTCTGCTGCTCCAACATTCCTCGGTTTCCCTCACTTCCTTTCAGGGCTTGACAATAGGTCCAGGGCAGGGAGTGCAAACCATCAGCTATAGTTTATCACCCTCGAGAAAACAATTCCGGGAATTCTCTGGAGGAGATTGCTCATGAACTGAACAAACACTATTGTCCAGTTCCCAAGCTAACTAGCTACTCAAAACATGTATGGTTATGGATAGAGTTAGAGATGGAATTGATAGGAAGGTACACATGATAGCTCAATGAATGTTTGAGTGATGATGGAATAATCGGCCTTCGATGGAAAGAATGATGGAAAATAGACTAAGTCCAAACATTATGTATGCATGTCCCCAATTTGAGACTTGTCATGTTGGGAGATATTTTGTCCCACTTGTCCCCATCCTTGTAACTTAGGATAAAAATAATTATCCATACTTTGTACTTTAAGAAATTTTAATATAATATTCATTTTTGGCTTAAGCTCCTATCTTAGCCCTTTTTCCTTCGCGCATCCCCATCCTTTCCCTAACTAGTAGAGTCTATTCCCCCATCTATTTTATCATTGAATTAGGTTGGCATAATGATGTATTTTATATTAATGATGAGACATATAAAATAGGCTGACCTTTAACATCTAGGATCTCCGGCCTAATCATTAAAAATGGGCTCACCAACCTACAAAACAAAGCATATACACAAGGGTTCCCTGGACTCAAAATCGTGTGGACTTAAGTTGTTGTGTGCGGTTGTATCACAGAATGCACATTTATATCATTTTAATGCCGATGCGTCGTGCACTATGTCATGAAAGGTTAAATACAAAAATATCAAAATACTACCAGCTTAGAATTACATTTTCATTTTACTGTTTACAATTGGGTTTGGCCCTAGGGATATTACAATCCCTCTCCCTTATTTATGCATTTTCCTCGATTGCATTATGTACACATATCAAACAAAATTTCAGAAATCCTCCAACAAGATGTGGGTATTCTTCCCACGTGCATCCCTCATGCTCCCAAGTAGCATCCTCGGGGTACCAAGGTCATTGGACCTTTACAATCCACCATAGCTCGGAATGCAGGTTGTTTTATTTTCAGGTCCGAGTCGTCTTGGATGCACTTGAAAAGCGATCTTTGTGCTCCACTGGATCACATTCCAATCAATAGCATGATTAGGATCAATTGTATATCTCTTGAGCAATGATACATGGAATACGTATGAGCAGGACATATATCTGGGCAATCACGATCATATAAGCCTCGGATGAAATCCTCTCTATAGGATTTCAAACAACCTGATAGCGAGCTTCTTTGAAAAGGTTTCCCAACTTCAAAGGAACCTATGTTGGCCTTCCTTTCAAAATACATGATCTAACTTTAAATTCCACAGTGAGTTCTTCCTTATCATCATAGCTTTTCTTCATGTATTGGGAAGCCTTTAAATTATTGTTTATCTTCAACATACAGCTCCTCCATTTCCCTAAGAAAATTTGTCCCAACCACTACTCTATCAACTAGTTTGGGTTATCCCAACTTATAGGTGTGTTTCACTTTCTACCATAAAAGTGCCTCAAATGGGCTCATCTTTAGAGATGTTTGGTACCCATTGTTGTAAAGCAAACTCTACAGTGTACTTAGATAGTCTTCTCATTTTGATGGTTTATCCATCACATAGATACTCAAACTACATATTCTCAATCCCTTGATTCACCCTCTTTGTTTGTCCATCGTATTACGGATGATAAGTTGTACTAAAAATTCAAATTTGTTCCAAATCCTAAATAATCCCTTCCATAAATTTGGCCAGTAAAATTTGTATCTCTGTCAAAACACAATTGTCTTGGGTATGCCATGTGTCGAGCAATTTCTCTTGTATAAACATCCAACAATGTTGGCTTCCTTGTGAGTGAGCTTCAATGGAATAAAATAAATTGGGAAGCTTTAGTAAGCTTATACACCACTACCAACTGGAATAAAATGGGCAGCTTTAGTAAGCTTATCCACCACTACCATGATGGAATCATGTTGCTTGTTTGTTATGGGCAATTTGGTAATGAAATCCATTGTTACAACTTCCCATTTCCACTCAAGAATGGGTAATGGTTGTAGAAAACCAGTTGGGTGTCTATGCTCATCCTTTACCTTTTGACATTCCAAACATTTGGCAATAAAATCAACAACTTATTTCTTCATGCCAGGCCAATAATATTGCCTTTTGACAACTGCAATAGTTTTCTAATAACATGGGTGCCCAGCATAAGGTACATTGTGAATTTCTCTCAATATTAGATTTTTCAATTCTTGGGAATTTGGTACATAAATTATGCCCCTGTACATGAGAATTTCATAATTATCTAGCTTGTATTCTTCAATTTTCTGGTGCAATTTACCTTGTTGTAATTTTTCCACTAATTCTTTGTATTGCAAATCTAATTTTGTAGCCTCTAAAATTATGTGTTTCAAATCTGATTGGTACATGCTAATGGTTGTAGCATGAAATTCATGCACTCTTATATTGAGTGCATCTGCCACTTTGTTCTCTTTCCCTTTCATATGCTTTATATCAAAGTCATATTCACTTAAAAAAATCTAACCATCTACTTTGCCTAACATTTAGAGTTGGTTTATCAAATAAATATTTCAGACCATTATGGTATGTTCTCAGCTCAAACATTTTCCCCATAAGGTAGTGTCTCCATTTCCTCAAGGAATTCACTATGGCTTCCAACTCCAAATCATGAGTGGCATAGTGTCTTTCATTATCCTTAAACTTCCTTGATTCATAACATATAACAAACCCATTTTGACTGAGGACTCCACCAAGTCCTTATTTACATGCATCTGTTCATACAATGAAGTCTTCATTTGGATCTGCAATCCTTAGTATTGGAGCACTTGTCAATATTTTTTTCAAGTGTTGGAAATTCTTTTCACAATCTAATGTCCACTGAAACTTCACACCCTTCTTTTGTAAGGAAGTGATTGGGTGTGCAATCTTTGAGAATCCTTCAATGAATCTTCTATAGTAGCCTACATGGCCCATGAATAATATGACCTCTGTCACATTCTTTGGTTCTAACCATTCTCTAATGGATTCTATCTTCTCAGGATCCACTGTTATCCCATCCTTTGAAATGATATGTCCGAAATAATGAATTTTCTTCTGATAAAATGAGCACTTGCTTAATTTGGAATACAACTGATGCTCCCTTAATACTTGCAACACCATCTTCAAATGATGCTCCCTTAATACTTGCAACACCATCTTCAAATGATGCTCATGCTCTTCTTCTGACTTGGAATATACAAGGATGTCATCCAAGAACACAATGACAAACTTCTCTAAATATTCTTGGAAAACACCATTCATTAAGCACATGAAAACAGGTGGTGCATTTGACAACCCAAATGGCACCACTGTGAACTCATAATGACCATACCTTGTCATGAAGGTGGTCTTGTTGATATATTCCTCTTTAATACTTACCTGGTGGTATCCTGACCTGAGATCTATCTTTGAAAATATATTTGCATCCTTCAATTGATCAAAGAAATCATCAATCCTTGGTAGAGGATATTTTTTCTTTACAATCACTTTATTCAACTGTCTGAAATCAATGCACAATCTTAATGACCCATATTTCTTCTTCACAAACAAGACTGGGGCACCCCAAGGTGACACACTTGGGCGTATATACCCCTTCTTTAGAAGTTCTTCAAGCTGCATTTACAACTCCTTCAGCTCTGGTGTACTCATTTTGTAAGGAGTCTTTGACACTGGAGCTTCTCCAGGCATTAAATTTATAGAGAAATCAATATATCTCTCTGGGGGTAGTCTTGGTACCTCCTTGAACACATCTTCAAAATCTTCCAGGAATGCATGATCTTCCAAGTTTGGCACCTTATATTTAGGTGTCTCTTCCATATGTGTCGCAAATAATTGACACCCTTTTATGTAACATTTCTTCTACTGCAATGCTGAAATTTCTCTGATGGTCACTCCCCTGGGAATTCCCAACACTTTCCTTAGATTCCCTTCCTCATCCAAGCAAGTAAATCCCTTGTTATGACAGTCCAGGATAGCATGATGATGGTCCAACCAATCCATCCCAATTATACAGTCATAGGAACCTAAAGGCAAGATTTTAAAATCTGCCATGGTGTTCAATGCATTCATGTCCATAAGACACGATTTAACAATCTCATTAACTTTTCTTTTGGCTCTAGTAGCCAGCTGCACAAACCAAGATTTTCCATGCTTACTTCTTGGCAAATGCAAACTTTCCACCATCTTAGGATCTATATAACTATGACTAAATCATGAATCAATTAAAATAGCAATGGTTTGGTTGTTGATCATACCTCCCACTTCAATCATATGTGATTCATACTCTACTTTCTTTTTGTCCAGGGATGCATAGATCCTTGGTGCATTTCTTCCCACGTCCTCTACTATTTCATCTTGTTGTACATTGTGAACAGTCACTTTTTCACCTCAATGAGGACAATCTCTGAACATATGATCTCCTTTACAACCCCAACATTGAATAGGTGGTTTCCTTGGCCTTTTACCCCCTATCTCAATCGTTTTGGGTTCTCTAGAAGTTGGTTGTCCCTGAGTATTATTTCTGAAGAATGGTGGCTTAGTTCCCTTCTTCCTCTGATCCATATTGAATTTCTTTTTGTCTTCCCAAGATTTTTGGAAAGTTGGCCTTGCATTTTTCTGATCATATAGGCTTTTAGCTCTCCTTATGGTCTCCTGCAATGTCTTGGGATCATCATACTGTATTTTGTCACTGATGAATGATGACAATCCACTCAAATACTTTTGAATCTTAACTGTCTCATCCTTGATGAAAGAGACATACTTCAACAATTCTAAAAACCTTCTTTCATATTCCTCTATGGTCATACTCCCAAGCTTGAGTTCAAAGAACTCTTTCATTTTCTTATCATAGTATCTCTTAGTCAAGTATTTCTTCTCAAAATATTTCTTGAATTCCCTCCAAGTAACACTTTTCTATTTAATGTGTTGCACCTGCACAAGTTGATCCCACCACATGGATGATTTTCCCTTGAGTTGATATATTAAAATTCTACCTTATGCATGAGAATAATAATTATGTAATTGGAAATACTTTCTCATGCCCAACAACCATGTCTCTGCATCTTCATCTTTCTTATGCTTGCCATCAAATTTAGGAGGTTTGATTTTGTTCATTTCTCCTCTTAGCTCATCCACCCCAAACCTCTTATGCTTCCTGATAGGGGATGGAATTGAGTTGTTGTGTGCCCTCTTATCGGAATGCCTCGGGGAGTGATGGTGATGACTGCTAACACTTCTTGTTCTTCTTTTCTCATCAGGAGACATGTGACTTCCAGATTTTCTTGAGTCACTCTCCTTATCCAATTTATTTTCTATTTTGTTCAAGCTCTCTATTAACTTCACGTTGAAGTCATCTTGCTTCTCCTTGTCTCTCATAATCTTTCCATTATCATCTTTCTATCTTTGGACATCCTTCTGCAAATTTTTAATGCTCTCTACCATATTCATGTTTTCATCCCTTCCTTCTCCATGTCCATTGGATTTTATTACTTCAATACCCAAATGAACATCCATCCCTCTTATTTCATCTTCTTGGTTGTAATTCCCTTGTGCCTCTTCCATTAATCTAGACTCTGTGTTGATCATGATCCTGATCTAGTTATTGTTAACTCTACAAAATGTGCAGCCAACAAAACTTTGTCAGGCTAACTATTTCAACAATTTCATAAAAAATATGAACCATTTTTGTTCAATAATATATCAGAATTCTTTCTTCTGATTTCTTGAAAAATTGAGTGCCCAGATCAATTTTCTAGGTGAATATTTATATGCTTCTGTCCAACACCTTTCCGACACCTTCTCCCATGCTCAATTCTAAGTCTTGAGAAGAAAGTTATAGCTATTTAAAAATTGCCCATTATTTTTTTTTCTGTTTACACTCCAACTTGACGCAACTCTGCGTTGTAATTATGCATTTTGCACCTACTCCATTGGATTTTTCGTAGGAAATCAATTGGTTTTATTCATATACATATTATGGACACTCTATCCAAGTTTCACCTTTTTCTGGGTTCTTGTATGCTAGTTACAGTATGCTAAAGTTCTAGGCCAATTTGTGTTTCTGGTTTTAAATGATACAGGTACCTTCTTTGCCATATTAAACATTTTTAACATGCCCATAAATTTAATTTATCTCTTGGATTGTATTTTATGGTTCAATATCTTTCCATTGACTTCTCCTGTGCCTCAATCTGATTTTGGAGCAGAAAGTTATGGCTCTTTGAAGCTAGTTGGGTCTTAAACTTTACCCTCCATTGTTTGTGTTGTAACTTTCGCATAAAAGCTCTGTTTGACAAATGGTTTACACCATTACAAAGATCTATCTGAGCTCTTTCATTTGCGCTGCAAATACAATGTGTACCTATGTGCATTTTGTTCTCGTGGTTTTTGAGTACCTAAAAACATTGTTAAGGGCCTCATAAACACGCTACAAAAAGATCACGTTCAAACAGTATAAAATGTCGCAGAAATTCGTTGGTTTTTCGTTGTTGTTCACCCTCCAAACCACTTTGCACACACACATTTCAACCTGTACACCCATAATTATCACGTGCAACAACATCACAATGTAAATCATGTTGCGCACACTTATAACCATTGAACATTACTTCTTTGTTGCACCAATAACTAGTGCACACTACTTTTGTGCCGCACGCCAATATCCACCACGCACGAATTTGGTTCTTCCACTATTACCTATTGCACACAAATTTTGTATCACGCACTGATATTCCACACACATTTAACTCTACGCGTTGCACCATTCCAAAGTTTAGTACGCCCCCACCGCGCACCAGCACTCCACGTGCACCATTAATTAAACTGTCGCACGACAACATATCCCCACATTATGCATGCACCAACCAAAGTCCTCTGTGCTCTGCCAATACTGCGCACACCATGTGCGCCCCCATCATTATGTGTGTGTACACCATGCGCTCCTTATTATGTGTATGCACATCGTACGCACCTTAATATGCGTATGTACACTGCGCAATGCTAAATTTAGTGCATACACCCGCACACCAACATTTTTCCGTGCGGTGCCAAATTTTAGCGGGCGCACCCGCACGCTGACATTTTTCTGTGCGGTGCAAAATTTTAGCGCGTGCACCCGTACGCTAACATTTTTCCGCGCAGTGCCAAAATTTAGCATGCGCACCCGCTCACCAACATTTTTCTGCGTAGCACCAAATTTTAGCGCGCGCACCCACACACTAACATTTTTCTGCGTAGTGCCAAAATTTAGTGTGCGCACCTGCACACCAACATTTTACCACGCGGCACCAAAATTTAGCGCGCACACCAGCACACCAATATCTTGCCACGCAGTGCCGAATTTTACCTATCACAAGCTTTTCACTACGCATCATGCATTTTTAGTGTGCCCACATTCGCACATTCATTTGTATGTACGTCAATTCCTTGTGAATTCCGTTGTAGAAATTAGGGCTTTTTCCTAACCTTTTCCCCAATTTACCATAGACATTATGCAACTATGAAATTCATTCAATTTCACCCCGATAACACTAGTTCAACCTCAGCAAAAAAAAATCGTTGTGGGTTGACATTTCTGTAACGAATTTTTCCACACTCAATTCACGAATTGAGAATTTTAATTACTAATCTCGCTCCATATGTCATGGCTTCACTGTAACTTCAAATTTGACCAATTATAGGTCTAAATTTGCTAGAACAGATATTAAACCATAATATCTCACCACTTGGCCGAATTTCTCCATTTTCTCATGAATTTAACAATAGAAATTGGGGATTTTCCCAATTCCGCGTCGTTGCTTCTAAAATTTACCATGGATGCTCTATGACTTGAAATTTGGCCACTTTGAAATCGATCCTCTATGAAATTTCTCTTCAAATCAACTTGTTCGGCCCATCCAGGCTTAGTGTTGAAAACTGAAGCTTTGATACCATATTGTAACATCCATGGCCACCCATGTTGGGCCACGCTACATGAGAGAATGCTTTCATTCTCTCTGCAAAACATACTATAACATACCCAACATCCAACTAGCTATGCCACATAAATTTTTCGAACTGCATGCATTTAAATCATATACACAGAGAACCTTTGTGGAACTTCATATATAAAACGTAAGGAGACAAATACATTATGTAAAAGCACGAATTGATACTGAAATAACAGTAAACATAGACATCCATCATATACAGGAAATACCCATAAACATACAGACAGTTATAACCATGCATAGGATAATCCCATAAAAATGAGCATGTAAATAATAATGCAACATGTAAATTTATAACACAATTGGCACTTATCTTGGTAATAATATCACCAACTATGTGCAGACCTTCCACGAACCTCCCAGCCTTAGACCACACTACCCATCACTCTCAGCAGTGGGTCACCCCCGAGATGGAACTAAAATCCACCCGGGTAAAGGGATTTCTAACTAGGCTAATGGCTCATAGACAAAAGGAAATTCTTTGTCACAGTGGCCTATTATAAATAATAGCCTACAGTCCCTCATTCCCCACATTCCTATCCCACCCCAAGAAGTGTGCCCCTTCTCTGCTCAATAGTCCTTTGGCTGCCCCCCTTCCTTTCCGGGCTTCAGAAACAGGTCGGATAGGAAGTCTTAGATCCCTATAGCTATAGTTTATCACCCTCGGGAAAACAATTCCCAGAAATTCTCTCACCCAGAGATGAATTCCTCACAGGCCTGACAACCCGCTTCTTTAGTTCAGCTCCCAAGCTAACCAGCTACTCAAAACATGTATGGTTATGGATACAGTTTAGGTACAGTGGTAGGAAGGTACGCAGGATAGCTCAATGAATGTTTGAGTGATGATGGAATAATGGTTGCCTCATGGAAAGAATGATGGAAAATGAACTAAGTCCAAACAATATGTATGCATGTCCCCAAC
>SNQJ01S0068652.1:24803-38770 GCA_010110895.2 Picea sitchensis | reverse complement strand
TGACTTGGCACGCTCAAACTCCAAATAAAACTCTTGGAGAATAATTATCCATTTAGAGTATTTCCCCCCATCAATTGTCAATTAAGGATGTGTTGCATGGGGTTGCAATTGGAAATGACTGTGGTTTTTTGTAATAATATGTAGTGACGAAAATGTTGAACAACTTGAACAATTGGCAAGGCCAGTTTCTCCACATGTAAATATTTGGTTTCGGTGGTCATGATACTCCGACTCAAATAGTATATCACATGTTCATTATGTGAATCATCCTCTTGGAACAGAACCATAGAAATAGTAGAGTCCGAAGCAGCTAAGTACAGGAAATAATCTTGACTATAATCAGGTGGAAATAAAAGTGGTGTACGGGTCAAGGTGAATTTCAAAGCTTCAAAGGATTTGTTGGCAGTGTCGTCCCATACAAAATCGTAACCCTTTTTAATAAGTCGAGTAAATTCTTTCATTAATTCAGCATAGTTGGGGATGAATCGACGTAAAAAGTTTGCCTTCCCTTACAAACTTTGGAGTTGACATAGTGTGGAAGGACGAGGTAAATTGAGGATAGCCTCAACCTTCAGAGGGTCCACTCTAATCCCATGTATAGACACGATAAAACCAAGAAGTCGTCCAGACTCCACACAAAAAACACATTTATGTGGATTCAATCGTATGCAATAATAATGACAATGTAGGAAAATGGCCCATAGATGTGTTGGGTGATCTTGATGACGCATAGAGTGTGTCAGTAGATCGTCTAGGTAAGGTTATACAATGTTCTTAATGTCATGAAAATCATAAGACATAGAGCATTGAAAAGTCGCACCAACATTTTTGAGACCAAAAGGTAGTTTCCGGTATGCAAAGGTTCCCCAAGGGAAAATAAAAGCATTCTTATGTTGATCTGCAGGTAAAATATTGATTTGATTATAGGAAACCATCCATCAAGGAGAAAATTTCACTCTCGACACAATTGTCAACAATCTAGTCAACGAAAGGGGTTGGATAATTGTCCTTGGGACAAGCTTTGTTGATATCCCTATAATCTGCACAAACACAGATCGTGCATTGTTTCTTCATAACCAGAGGGATGGTAGGGGAAATATTTCCCAAGTTCCCTTCATACAAAACATCATGTGTTGGTTCAGGAACAAAGGAAATAATAACAATGGTAGACGGAGTCCAAATCCATTGATAACTCTTTATGGTATTGGGCTCCAGGAAGAGAATAGAATGATGATGCTCATCGTCCCATGGGGTATCTTCCATAGACATAATTGTCATGATCATCTCATCAATGGGAATATCATGTGAAATGCATCAGGAGACGTGTCACAGAGATAATGAGTTGAAGGAGTTGTCAATTTAATAACTTGATAAGCCAATTCTACCAGACTCAAAGGCATTATGTCACCGTAACAAAGATAGTCACCTTATCTAGGTACTATCCATGGGTCATAAGACTCAGGGGGTTCGCCAACAGAGCTTGATATCATGTTAATCGAAGCGAAAATAGGAGGAGAAATATCGGGTGGTGGAATAGGAAATGTACCCATTAACGATGAATATTTTAAAGGACCCACACCGACATTTGCATAACCGGGAGGTGTTTTCGCAACGAAAGGTATGTTGCTAGTATGTGAATCAGAGTTAAACAAGGCCAGTTGATCGATAGTAATGAATTTTATTTGGTGCAGGAAACGTAACACATGGAAAAGAGTAGAAACAACTGCTCGCATGGAATCAATCCAACAACAGCCAAGTAGAAGGTTGTAATTGAGAGGTGCATCAAAGACCTCAACTTCAATATTAACCACTTTTCCTTCTAACATAATAGAAAACGAAGGAAGAAAACCATAAGGTTTAAACCTTGTACCATTAAAATCCTTGAGAGTATTGTGTGACTCGGTAAGGGAAGGAGAGCCAATGGCTTTCCAACAGGTAATGGACATGACGCAAGTCGAGGCTCCTTCGTCAATAACGGTTCGACACATATTCTTATTTTCCACAACAACTTATATTTGAAACACTAATTGAGGAGGAATCCTTAGAATATGATCATCCAAGTCAAAGATTATCAAATTTGTAGCGATAGGATCAATTCCACCAATAGCATTTAACAATGCCTTCTGTTGAGTAGGACAACTTTGAAGTACTTCGAGAGCCAACATCACAGAGGGTGCTTGCACAAGGTCTTCTACAATACTGTAGTTTTGGGCAGCACGTGCGTGACGATTAAACGACGACTTTCGAACAACACCCTTAGGGGGAGGATGAAGAACTATATCTAGTCCCGGTCATTCGAGATGAAGAGGATCGTTTGGAGGTGAAGTTGGTGGAGGAGGTTGAACCAACGGAGGTGGTGAATCATCAACTTTCTATTTCGAAGGAGAATAATCTTTGGCTCGAGTTACAGCTAAAACTTCGTTCTTCTTGGATTCACTAGTACACATAAGTACATAAGACGTGGTAGAGGTAGAAGGTTGGTCATGAATGACCAATTGGGCCTGCTGCTGAGAAGGAAATAGTTGTGACAAAATGATAGGAGTAGGAGGTGTCATAGTCCCTTGCAGGAACTTAGTAACCTCGGCACATCGTGGACAATATTTTGTATAATGATCCTCACCACGGATAAGGAAAGGATAACAAGGTTTGTTCTTGTCTTTGTCATCAGCAGGATGGGTCTTGGGTTTCTCAGATTGTTGATTATTATTTTTGTACTCTTTATTCTTACCCTTCCATTTCTTTTTATTTTGATTTTTACCTGCAAGTGTAGATTGAACCTAATTAGCTTCAGAGGTTTTACTAGGAGAAGGAGTCGGAGGAGGAGTATTTTTTACATTAGGAGTACTAGACTTGGGATTGGAATGAATGGCTTATTTAGACTCAGTATCATCATGAAAAGTGTCAATCATGCCATCATCAACATGAGAAGCTACTGGAGGTGTTGGGGTTGGATTCATAGATGGATGAGGAGCATCAGGGATCAAGTCATATAGCATGCCCGTTTGTGAATAAACGAGATCGAAATATTAAGCACAACTAATAGCCTTCTTCTCAGTGATGACACCACCCATGGCAACATCATGGTCTATAGGACCAATGAGTGACTCGGTAAACCACTCGGCCAATAATTGATCAGGAAGGGGAGCTTTGATTAAGTGTCTTCTCCTCCTCCACTCATGAATATGATCAGAAATGTGAGTAGAAGAGGATTGTTTAAATGAACTCAAAATTGTGATTCATGTCTCATATTGTATCAACAATTGGTAATGCGTTAATAAATCCATAGCTAAGGTATTGAATTCATTGAATAATCCTCATGGTAATTCAATATACCATTTAGCTTCTGAACCAGTAAGAGTTCGCTGTAAAAGACATAATCTTATATATTCATCTATCAAGGAGTTGGATGAACACCAAATATGGAATGTCATGACGTGATTATTTGGGTCTTCTCCCGATCGACCATCAAACTTAAGAATTTATGATGGCAATTTGGCAATATGACAAGCCAATAAGGAGAATGCAAAATAGGATCATTCAAAATCATAGATAAATCTGGTAAATCCAAAGTAGCAAGAAATGACAACTGTATGTTAACTTGAGTAAACTGGTAGTTTTGAGGAGGCAGTCCCATAGGTATACCAGTAGGACCATAAGCAGTCTGTATATAGTTAGAGAGTCCTGACAAATTCAGTGGTGGAGGATTCTGAGTCGAATAGCCAACATGAGTTGGTTGATTAGGTAATCTCCCTTGGAAAGGAGTTTTAGACTGAAAACCTTGACCCCAGGTAGGATTCATAGAACTTGGATATGGTTTCACGAGATTAGGGGGTACAAAAGAACTAACTTGAGGAGGTTTCCCCCCAGGAATTTGTTGATTACCTTGGAAAGTAAAATTCCAAGGTTGATATTGTAATGCAGGGAGATTTTTTCCATACACTGGGTTATGGCCTCCAACTTGAGGTTGCCCCCCAACTTGAGGTTGACCTCCAATAGGAATTTGAAAACCAGAAGTGAAAAAATGCCTTGTGCCTCCAACTTGATTGGAGCTACTAGGGACAGGATGATTAGGTGCTCCAGGTGAAGGTGGAGGAGGAATTTTAGGCCCCCCAGAGAGAACCTAGGTAGATGTAGGAACAAAATTACTAACAACATTGTACCCAGGAGGAACAAAAAGATTAGACTCTTCAGATGGATTCTAGGCAGGATTAGCAATGGAAGTATTCAAAGCATTATACCCAGGAGGAAGTGATGGATTTGATCTAAGAGGAAGTTGTGTTTCAATAGGAGCTTGACTGATTACCGCATTTCCGGTAGAAATATGCGTAGCTTGTGGGACCATGGTAGAGTTAGTGAGCTGCAGAAGAAGAATTGTATGAGAACCAACCAACAATTGGTATGAAACTGTGACAACATTACTGGTCATGCCAGTAAAATGGTCTAAAGGTACTGTATAAGTAGTGGAAGTCACGGGCATATGGGATGGCATAGGTTGATTATGAATCATTCCTAGTTTATCAAAAATATTGTGTCCTGAAGAGGTCTTCCAAAAATAACGGACAAGGACATAAATAGGATTAAAAATTTCAACAGTATGAACTGTAGTTCTAAACGTTTCACTATGAAGAAGTGGATCATCTACACCAGACTCTGTGTGAGGTCCAGTAGGTATTACAGTATAATCTTCAGCAGCAACGTCTCCAGATGAATTTATCCAAAGAAAAAGTGGGTCTCGTATAACACTCAATAACGGATTTACAGGAAGTATTGATTCCTCCAATGGAATAGAACTTCCAATCTCAGAGGCTATGTCATTATTGACTGCTCCTTCAGGATAACCCTCAGGTGAGTTAGGAAGCAAAGGAGTGTATTCTTTCGGATCTTCCAGAGGTAACCCTTTCATCCTACATGAACAGTGAGGGCCGATGTTGGCCGCACCAAATAAAGAATGAAATAAATCTATGGCCAACTAAAGAAACAAATAACACTCACTAATAAAATCTTGATATCAAACACAAAAACAAACCTTCTTATTTTGAAGTCACTAGTTGGTGATGAAATCCAACGTCTCCAAATCAAGACAAGAAGGGGCTGGGATAAAACAGGTGGAGAATTTACGTTGACAACCTGCTTAACAGACTTACACCCTAGTGCAATATCCCACACATAATCGTGGGTATACCCTCCAAGGAGCCCGAGTGAGTTTGTCCAATGTCGATTCTAGGTATCGTGAAGACTTTCCCCTCCACAGTCACCTCGTGTAAAGACTCTAAAGATATAGGCCACTAAGGTTACCAATTATGACAATGATGTGTGGGGAAGCAGTCGACAGTTTGATCCACCCGCAAAGGTAGGGTATATAAGCCCGAAATCAACTTGAGAAGGTCCCCACAGGATTTTTTTCTCAAGTGACCCCCAATAATATGCATAATCTCTACACTAAGACCAACAAAGTAGGGTGAGTAACTCTATCGACCCTAATGCGACCTTGTGATTGACCCTTGTGTTCGAAGGGATTCCCAGGACAAAATGTAGCAAGTGGATTTGAACTCTCCTTATCACAAGATATTATTGTGTGTTTTGATGCTTTGGAAAGTGTGCCTTACAACCTATTCCAAATAACTATACTAGATAATGTTGGTGTAGAAAAGTTATAGAAAATAAAAGTTGCTAATAGATTTTAAAATTATGTTTTATTTTAAAGGTTGTTGCTTTCTCAAAAGGGAAACGAAAATGAATTGATGATGTGTTTGACCTTGACCCAATAAAATGCAAGGAGAGATGATATGTAATCGTTTAATTCAATGAACTCTAATTACAATAGGGAGAAGTTTTCTCTTTTTAGAATAGAAAAGCTACGAAACACAATTTCTCAATTTTTGAATGAAAAAAATTCCAAATAATAAAAAACTACTAAATTTTCCAATTTTTCTCTTTTTACAAACATTTGAATGCAACAATTTTCTTGCAAAAAATGCTAAAAAGAAGAATAACTTCAGTTCATTCTTTCTCAAATCAAATCAGAGATATAATGAAGAAAATAAAGAATGATCCAAGAAAACTAGCGCATTCTCAACACTATTCCCAAACCAAACTCACAATGTAAACAAAAAATTAAACGATAAGAAAACCTTTTGTCAAATACAAAAAAAAATTGTCTCTTAATCAATTAACAATCCAGAAAGTAAAAACAATCCAAAACTCAAAATAAATCAAGGACTCCTTATCAAACAAGCACTCAGGACCAAAATCTCGAGATTATACCCTTGTGACAAGAAATCAAAAGAAAAACTTGCAAAGCTTATAAAGAAGACTTTCAATTTCCTAAAATCAATCAAATGCAGGCTTAAAAGTTGTAAATCAATCATTCACTTGTGTAAAAAGTTCTTCCTAGGAAATAAAGAAAAAACTGGGTAGAAAAAATAAAAATGGCTATCACCCAACAATTCCTACAAGAATCCTCACAGGCTGCAGAGGAGTACAGTGCGACGATATAGGATCATCGCAGACTGTCAAGAAGGTACAGTATGATGTCATCGCACTAGTCTGCACCAGTAGAGTGCGACGGCAGAGGATCATCGCAGGCTGAGAATAGGACACAGTGCGACGATCTCTGAAAATAAAGAAAAATGGGAAGAAATACAAAATTTATCAATGAACCTTTAGACCCAGGGAGTCAATATGGATCACCCACGGACTCAGAGAATGAAATTAACCAAAAGAAGGCAGTCTAAAAGAAAATAGGAGGAAAAAAACCAAAAAAGGTTGTATCCCCAGTATGGTCACCAATTTTGTTATCGAAAAAATCGGTAAGTGCGGACACAAACTAATCTCCCTAACTTCCACAGGAAGCTACAACAAAATAAGACAGAATACAAACTTCACCTTAGATGTCATTGTCGTATAAACTAGTTTAGAGAGGTACAAGTGACATAACTTTTAGACAATGTTTAATCCTCACTAGTGTCATCCTTGTAGCTCATTCTTTGAGTTTGTGGGATGGTGAACCTGTTTAAGAAACACAAACCAAAAAAGAGAGAGAGCAAAGATATATATATTCCAATGAATCCTATGTATAAGATCAAGGAGTTATACAATAAAAGTTAAGACACCTTTATAGGGAAGAAATGTTTTACTGCATTATATTAAATGGAAAGTGGAGAATACAACCCATGCCTTGATGTTGCAAGTTCCCTTTCAATGGCTCTTTTCCCCAATACACACACCTTTTCTCCAATTCCTTTGATAAAGAAGATCCACAATCTGACTTAGAGAACTAAAGCAAAGCTCTCAAGTATAATCTGTAGTAGAACTCTTCATGCATATGCAATCCCTTGCAAACCTTATCCTTTTCCATAGATATACCTCTTTATATAGGGTGAAAGAGAGATGTATGAGGGGATTAGGATGATCCCACTAAATCAGAGAAGTGAGTAAGATCCAAACCGATTGGAGGCCACTTCATCTTCTGGAAGATTCCCTTCTAGAACATTCGTGAATTTTGACTTTACCTTTGCTTAAGCATCGTCGCACCCTATGCATAGGAATCCTACGACAAAATTGTAGTCCAGCTTTGGTGCAAAGTGCGAGGATCATGCATGGTCACACCCTATGCATAAAGCAGGGTGTGACGACCTTCCTTGTCATAGTTTTTGAAAGAGGAAAAGCAAACTACTTTTCTCATGGAGAAAGTCTCTTTTAATATTTTCAGGGAACATGGAAATGAATTAAGCACATGTTTTCAATTGATCACTGGGGTGACCAACATAATGTTTAACACGATCCCTAAAAATGTTTTCTATGGCCTCAAAACAACCCCAAAAGTTTGAGACCCGAAAACTAGGAAAAAATTTGCCAAGCTGAAAAATTGCCAAAATGAGCCAATAGGAATAGGTGGGTGGTCACCAATATCCATCTGGATCATAATCACTTTAAAATTTTGGACATAGATATAAATTCACAAATTAACAAAAGAATGTAAACATTGGGTTTTTGGACAAGGATGAACTCTTTTATTCAATTTCAATATAAAAAGGATTACAACCTTTGTTGGCAACCACTCCACGAACAAAGTTTGGGCTCCTTTGTCATGGCTTCAAGTGTATCAATCCCACATTAGCTTATTGCAACCAACATATCACCAAGGGAAGGAGGAAAGGTTTCATAAGGAGAAAGGTTGGAGGGGAAGGATGAGGCTAAAACTCAGAATAGGATGCAAATCTTGGGCTAAGAAAGGGAAGGGATTTTGGTAGAGTTTTCTTATTCTCTTGCCCATGTTCATAAATGACCCCCAAGACATCTTTTTATATGATAAAAATATGGTTATTTGGTTTGGGGATGGACTACAAGGAGTAAAATGGTTAGGAAACCCTCCATAGCCCGTAAACTCTACGAATTCTGCATATTTTTTGCAACTTTTGGAGGTTGACGCAGGCTATCTAGCATGCAACACGCACGTGTACATGGGATAACTAGCATGTAACATGTGTGTGTATGTAGGATATTAGTGCAGTAGGGTGCGTATAATATCCAAAA
The DNA here is from genome assembly GCA_010110895.2 of Picea sitchensis. Lineage (NCBI taxonomy): Eukaryota > Viridiplantae > Streptophyta > Pinopsida > Pinales > Pinaceae > Picea > Picea sitchensis. Next base: position 30,235 of record SNQJ01S0068652.1, on the reverse strand, counting down.
AATGGTGTTTTAAAAGGAATCCTTCACATTATTTTGGAAAAGTATGCAAATGGAAGGGCCAATGTCTTGTATGCATAGATAAGGCATTTTGGACTATAACAAGGGTGGAAAGGGAAGTCATACTAGAATTTTGGTTGGCCATGGTCTGTTGTAGAGACAATTGTTGCATTTGGTTGGACAACTGATCTGTGGGATTTATTTGTGTTGATCCTACAATACCATCAGCATGAGGCCTAGACTTCAGTTTGGTCAATTCAAAGGTTGATTGTGGTGTGTTAGGAAAAATCTCGTAAATCATGTCGTATTATGAATAGATCAATTATAGATGTTCAACCCTCATTATATCCTCTTCTTCAGAAAACTCTCTGGAAGTTGCAATGTATTTATAAATAAAAGGCACCAAAGACTTCAGGAACCACTCGTGCAAAAATGCAGGAGGGACCTTTAGTTTAATCAATCTCTTATGACGAATCCATTCCTGGATATGATCGGAGATGTGGGAGGCCTTAGTCTACTCGAAATTGGACAAAAACTCAGTGTCGACATCGTATCTCACTGGTAGCTAAAAATGGTTCAATAAAAACATTGTCAGATCATTAAAGTAAGAGTAATTCGAGTCATCGAGGTAAATATACCACTTCATGATACCCCCTATGAGAGTGAGTTGAAATAATCATAGCTTAATAGAGTCATCATTCAGTTAATGAGAGGAGAAACATAAGTGAAAAGTTGTAACATGATCACCCAGATCTTCACCAGGCTTGCCTTCAAATTTTGGAATATCTGAAGGAAACTTAGTCGACATAGGAGACCAACACGGATCATGAAAAATAGGGTCATTTAATAACCTTAACAAGTATAGAAAATGAATATTTTCCAAAAATGGTAAATTGGGTTGTGGCAAAGTTAAAGGAAAAGAAAAACGTAGATTTTGGCTAGCACCAAGTTGCCAGGAAATGTTTTCATGTTGACCAAGGTTCTGGTAAAAACCAGGGTTTCCTTGGCCAAGGTAGGGGACTTGTGCACGAGTATTCATCATCAACGAATTCAGATAGTTTGATGGCATACCTTAAGTGGGGACTTCCCCCTACATGGTATTCCAAAATACTTGGTTTAGGTTTCCCTCAATCGATCCCCCTGGTATAGTAGTTGAACCTTGCACGGGGTTCCACTAAAAGTGGGAGGGTTTTCCCCCAATCGAAATCCCTTTCATAGGTATAGAACCCTACCTAAGATTTCCAAGACCTTGAAAGGAAGTGGTTCCTGCCATCATTCCTTGTGAAGGTAAAAATCTTTGCATAGTGTTGGGTTGATTGAGAAAGGGGTTGCCCCCTGAAGAAAACACAAACAAAGATAAGGCATTATTATCAAAATCACCAAATAAATAGAATGACATGGACCCAACCATATTCATATAGGATAGAGTTCCTTGACTCCCTCCACTAACAATCTAGAACTAGCATTGGGCCCAGATTGTTGTTGAAAATTGCCTCCAAGCGAGGGGGACGAAGGGGGGATATTACCCCCACCATAGGGGACTGCATTGTACGGAGAAGAGGCACCCCTAAGGGATCCTTGTGAGGGAGCGTTACAACCCCCTACCCCTAGTCCAATAGTTTTTAAAGTGGAGTAGGTTAAAGTCGAACTTGTGTCAAAACCTGGCATCCCATATGAGAAAGGAGCACCAGACATGTTTTGTATGGTCAAAGTATGAACAATGGTTGAATTCGTAGTAGAGATTGTGCCACTTCCAGAAGTGGTAGGTGTCTAACGAGAGGTATTCCTTGTAGGGTAAGTTGGGGGAGGGGGTATGGTGCCCCCTCCACCTACAGTCAAGAAAGAAGTATGAGGACTCCTGGTATAGGTAAAATAATTTACTTCCATATCTAGCCACCTAACTAGATGACGATTAGGGGTAGTCACCTCGGGAGGGACTATCTGAACTAGAACTTGCACTGAGAGGTCATTTATCGAAGGGTTCTAGGGCCTAACAAAGCCTTCAACTTTGAGGTTTGAAATGTGAGTTACCTTCGGTTCAAGAGTGTCTCCTCTCAGGACAGGTTTGGTCATAATTTCTTGTGGCCCAGTAGTCTGGAAAGAACCATCTTGATCTAACCTTTACCTAAGAGGATGTGGAGTTGTCTCCATAGTTTCCAATGGGAGACCTTGAAGCCTACATGAATGGAAGAGTTTTTGATCATCCACCTTATGGAACGATGAAACGAAACTCTAAGGAAAGTCTAGGGGGAAGCATAGAGCACACACTAAGATTCCCTAAAGATGAATCAAGGAAATGAGAGAAAGGCAGGAAGAACAGTTACGCCACCCAACACTAGATCAACTTACCGATGCAAGTGTAACTCGAACATAGAAACACTCTCCAGGTATACTATGTGAATCATGGCCTAAGATCTTCCCTAGGTACCACGGTATGCCCCCTGGAGTCACCTTGTGTAAGTACCTATAATAAGGAAACTACATTTCCAACTCCCAGTCAGCCACCGGGTGGGTACAATTGACAGTTGGGCAGATTGTATGAGCAGGATAACTATGTATTAAGCCTTTCGAAGGTACCAAAGTCAAATGGTCCAGAAGAAAACTGAGGATCCAGAATGGATTAGATGTCCACCAAGCTTCGTATTCATATCTAGTTAGAAAAATCCCAAGAACGAACGTCAAACATGATCCCCACTATGCTCGGTCCAGCTTTAGAGGGGAGATATCCACCACTTTTCCTCATGCGACCTCATTTTTATCCCATGTGTTAGATGTGGGTCCCGACTAACTTTTACGACATTGGACTTCAACACTCCCTATCTCAAACTCTTAATTTTGTTTAGTGGACTTGGAGAGTTTCTTGTCCACACCTAATCAAAGGCCCTAAATCCTAGTCTAGTTCGTGTACCCTATAAATGAAAAAGTCTAATTGATTTTAAAATTAAGTGTTAATTTTAGTGGCTTGATTACTTAGGGGTGTGGTAGTGAAAATCGTGATGTTATTTTAGAGACTAGAAGATAAGAGTTAATGAGATTTTATAAAATTTTGCTTTAAATGAGAATGAAAGAAAACTACGTCCTACAAATGAATATTTGGCTCTTTTAACTTCCAAATGCAAACTTTTCAAATGAAAGCCAAGATCCTAATATGAAATCTATCATAGAATGCTCTTTCATTCCAGATGCAATGCAACTAATTAAACTTTCAAGGAAGAGGGAAAGAAGGAACTTTGGGTTGAGATTTCTTTTCTTTTATAAACACAACCTAAGATACTACAACCAAACAAACATGCAAATGCAGTTAAGAAACTTCTTTTTCTTTTTGCAAAATGAATAAAAGGGAAAAGGGAAAGAAAAAAGTTTACACTTAACTACAATTTTTGAAATTTTTATATGCTTTTGAAATGAAAACACCAAAACAACTAATTTTTTTTCTTTTCAAAGCATTCCAAGAGAGAAGGAGAACAACCAAAAGACTGACTCGGGTCCTAAACCACTTCTAGAAAGCTGGGATTCACTAGAATCCAAAGGAGAAGCTAAATCTTAAAATCACACCTTCAACCTTAGTAAAGGACAGAAAGAGACAAAGAAAACTATACAAGAGGATTTATTTACAATTTCATCAACAATATAACACTTAAATATTGTCCAACAACAGTTAACAGAGGTCTTTGGTACTCAGGAGGACCTGAGAAACCAAAGGTTTCCTAGAATAAAATGAAATTTTTTTGAAACAAATCTTCAAAAGTACAGACACGCATGTTGTGCATGGTCATCATGTGTATGTCTGTGGGATATATTGAAATCAAGGAGCCGGTGTACTTGATCTGGGTATAGACCAGGGTGCATATATGAATGAACAAACTCAAAAAGAGAGAAAATTCAAAGTGACCACCCAGATCAAGGAAACTGGTAAACACCTGGAGGGTGACCAAAGACTCTCACATAATCAGAAAGCACAGAAAAATAGGAATTCAAAACAAAAAGAATATCCTAACAAGAACCTAGAGAGATTCCCTAATGGAGTCACCAATTATATTATGGGGAAAAATCCCCCTAATCCGGGTCTAGTGACTAGGAAGAGAAATGACACCTTAAAAGAAAACATTACTACTATTTCACTCAAATCTAACAATACCTAATGAAAATTAAGTAAAGGGAGAGAAAATTGAGGTATGCACCTTAAGTCCATTTGTTTGTAGTAGATCCTTTCCTCTCATTGTTTTCACCTGGAGTGTAGGCCTCCTCCCAATGTTGGGCTAAAACAACTTCAGAGAACAATATACAAAATCATATGCATAATCGCCAAGATCATTTAAAGGCCTAAATATTCATGAAAGTAGTTTAGAAATATACACATGAAGACACATAGATTTGGGACAAGAAAACTCTCTTTTATTGAAAACAAGATGATAAGATAAACCTTAATATTGTCGACACTGCTCTACGAACCTCGCCTGGGTTCCTCTAATTATAATCCAAGTGCACCAATCCCAAAGTGAGATCCTCACAACCAACATGCCAATAGAAGGGAATGGATGGATTGCATAAGGAGGGTGAATGATTTGGAATGATGAGGATGAAAACTCAGAAGAATATGAAAAGGCTTGGAATGAGAAAGGTAGATATTCTGGCAAAGTTCACTTGCCTCTTCTTTCATATGTTCAAATGACCCCCCTAGGGACCTTTTTATATGGATAAATTATGGTTATTCGGTTGTCATAAGGGATACATGAGGTAAAATGATTTTGCAACCCAAAATAGCCCATAAACTCCATTGAAAAGTGCAAAATTTAATAATTTTTACAAATTTTGAGAGTACACGCAAGTTGTTAGGCACTCAGGTCACGTATATACGCGCATTGCAAGTGTATCAGGGTCTGTACTATTGGAAATCTGGTTTTCATTGATTTCAACCTTGATAAATAGGTGAAGTATCATTGATTGATTGGTTTGAGAAGCATTGCCAATATTGGAAATATTGTTATGAAGGTGACTTGTGTTAGCGTCGGAAGTCACTCCTGGATTTCTAGCAGGAGCAGAGCCTGACGCCCATCAGTTTTATGTCACGGTTGTTCATAGATGGGTGATCGAATGACGGGAAACTCAAAACAATAGCGTTCCAACTCTGAAACTAGGCCAGGTATGTATGAGCAAGTGAGGTCTTGCGTAAACTTCAGACAGTGAGCTGTAGTAAAGGGTGAACAGGCGGAAGACTTGTACAAGAGAAAAGCGGAGGTCTGTTATAAACAGTAGGTTTCTAACAGACCGAGGAAGAAGAGGTCCAAATGCGATATCATCTTACATTCAAACGCAAAGCTAGAGAATGCAACAACGCAACAATAAATCTTTTATCATAACATAATCGCAATAACTCGCGCGACTCATTCAATCACGAACTCTCTTAGCATAAGACAAAAATTAGATGGAGTAAG
>SNQJ01S0068652.1:0-18466 GCA_010110895.2 Picea sitchensis | reverse complement strand
GTTTATGGAGTCTGTGGGAGGGCATGAGGCTTCAGACCGCAAAAGCTTAGAGAAGCGTTTTTTGAATTCTTCATGTTTGATAAGCTTGGTGAGGGGCACATGGATTCTGATATTTTGAATCTCATGCTCGAAATTAAAAGAAGATGTAAGCTTTGGGATTTCCCTTATTTCAGGAACATGATCGTGGACAATGGGAGAGGGGGGTTGAGGCTTCTTACCTCTGTAACTGCCTGCTACTTCATCAACATGTTTCTCTATTCTAGTGGACCGCTCAGGAACATCAGGTGTTGTTGTCTTTTTGTCGGACCTCAGGTTATACCTGCCTCGGCCGTCGCTAACCTTGTCTCCCTTGCTCAATTCATTTAGATGACTATCCATGAGAGACTCTTTGTAAGCTATTTGAGTGAGATGAGGAAAAGGAGGAGTGTCTTCTAAGCAGTGGATTCCAGGATCAAGCTCATCTATTTCTCTTTCTTCCTCATCAGCCACCAAATTGTTCTGAAAAGGGGCCTAAATTCTCTGGTCTTCTCTGTCTCTTCCCCTTTCTCTGTGCATAGTCGGGGGAGAAATATTATTTGGCCTCCTGAAACCTCCTTTATTTTCGGTGCTTTGAGGGCCCTTGTACACTTGCCTCCTTTCCACCTTCAGTCTCTCCATCTCTTCAAACAGAAACTTCATCATCTTGGTCAGCTCATCCACTTGAGGGTGGGGTACCGATGAGCCAGAAGTTGAGGCTTCGGATTTTCCCTTTCTTCTGTCTGTGTTGGCCTTGTTCCTCAGTCTATCAACTACTAATATGTTGGATTCCACCTCTATGGCTGCATCTTGCATCTAAGCTAAGGAGGTGGCTCTTCTTTCTCTCAATAAAAGGCAGAAATCAGGGTCAAAAACACCAGCATAGGAAATTTGGGCAGAGGCTTCCGAGGGCTTTATCTCTGCAGGAATCCTATTATACATCTTATTGAATCTTTTGGAGAAGTCGGAGACAGATTCTCCTTCCATTTTCTTCAGAGACCCAAACTTTGTCATGTAATACATGAAATCCTTCCTATCTCCCCACTGCCTCAGGAAAACACTATCCAAAGCTTCAATTCCGGCAATAGATCCAGGGGCCAATCCCCTGAACCATTTCCTCACCTCGCCATCTAGGCTCTGGACAAAGACTCTCATCCAGACATCTTCATTTTCAATGTTTAGGTTGTATGCATAACTGTAGAAAGCAGCCAAGTGCTCTTCTACAGTCATGTCCCCTTCCCCGATGAACTTGGGCATGTACTTCAAGTAGTCTCCAGCAGGGAGAGGATTCATAGGATGGGGTAGGATTAAGGGAGCATACCTAGAAGTGACTATGGAATCCATTCTGTTCAGAGGGGGATTAGCACCAGCCATAGGAATATTAGGCGGAGGAGAACTTGGAGGAGAAGGAGTTCGTGAAGGGGTCACCGGGGATGAGTTTCGAAGTGGAGTGGGAAACAAGAGAGGATTCAAGGAGAAGGCTAATGAGCTCAAGTTAGCAAGTACTCCTCTTTGTGCAGGAGTGGGGAAATCTTCTATAGTCCCAGGTCTACGCCAAGGAACAGCTTCAGAGGAGAGGGGAGTGACAAGACTTTCTCCCTCCAATCCCAGACCAGGAGGGGAAAACTCAGCAGGAACACTCCCAAAATTCAAGAAACGAGAAACCTCTGAAGGAGGTCTATTGAGAAACTGAGGAGGAGAAAAAGGAGTTCTCATAGAAGGGGATGGCGTATTACTTGTTTTGGCGATGGGAACTTCTTCTACAGAGCTCTTTCCTCTTCTGAGAAGCACATGTGGGTCAGCTTCACGTGTAGCTAGAGGCAGCTGTGGATGAGACCGCGTGTGTCTGCCTCTAAAAGCCACAATTAATAGAGCAGGATCTTCCCAGTGGAGTCGTCACAATAGAGTCGCCAGGTGCACAGTAGCAATCTTCATAATTTTGATATATGATGCACCTTTAGAATCAGTTGATCATTGTCGTTCAATCCCGGGGAAAATATTCAACTTCATCCCCGGCAACGGTGCCAGAAATTTTAGCGTCGGAAGTCACTCCTAGATTGCTAGCAGGAGCAGAGCCCGACGCCCATCAGTTTTATGTCACGGTTGTTCATAGATGGGTGATTGAATGGCGGGAAACTCAAAACAATAGCGTTCCAACTCTGAAACTAGGCCAGGTATGTATGAGCAAGCGAGGTCTTGCGTAAACTTCAGACAGTGAGCTGTAGTAAAGGGTGAACAGGTGGAAGACTTGTATAAGAGAAAAGCGGAGGTCTGTTATAAACAACAGGTTTCTAACAGACTGAGGAAGAAGACGTCCAAATGTGATATCATCTTACATTCAAACGCAAAGCCATAGAATGTAGCAACACAACAATAAATCTTTTATCATAACATAACCGCAATAACTCGCGCGACTCAGTCAATCACGAACTCTCTTAGCATGAGACGAAAATTAGATGGAGTAAGAATAATTGTCTGTCATAAAACAAGAAATCTCATATATAGATGCATAAGCTGAAAGCTAGAATAGCTGTTAAAACATTACAGTAGGGAGCTCTGGTCAACCCTTGATACTTACAAAATACAAAGACTGAGCGTATATACTCAGGAAAATTCTCCTCACAGAGGCGTGCCTCAGTCACCCAAGGCTGGGTGTCCCTTCAATCAAACTTATACTAATATATTTATTTAAATGCCACCTTAACTACGCATGGCTCTTGTAAGGAGGGTAGCTGAGCTATTAAGTGTTCGGATAGCGTGTGCAGACCTCTCTGTCGAGCTGAAGACTTCGCCATGGCTTCTTTGAGGAAACTGATACGCAGGACTTCCTCAGGCAGATGGTTTGCCAGACCCTCCATCCCCTCACTTAATGAATTAAAGGAGGTTTCAACCACCCGCTCTTGTCGTCATTTACTCTAGGCTAGAAACAGTATGGAGATCGGATCCGATGGCGCTTGGAGACAACGACGATCCTCTCTGTAACTGAAGTCGGCTCTTCGGCCTTCTTTACGCAGCTCCTCTCTTTTTCCAAGTGACCACGGATTGTGACCACGTGCCTATTCCCATGGCTCTTTTTAGCGTTCGCGAATATAAAGGGGCTGATCCTTGCTGATCGAAATCGTGATGAGCGATATGCCGAGACGACTCAATATGGTGCCACGCGTCCCTCTAGATTTGACAGTTCTTACTTCTCCCAGCGATGCCGTGGGCTCGGGTCCGAGATTCTCCCAGCACCTCGCGCATCAGAAAATAATGGAGCTTATTTTTTGCGCGTTGGAGTCGCAATGGGCGAGGCGTCGAGATGGCTCTACTCGCTGCCAGGTGTCCCCTCTGGACGGACGGCTGAAAACACTTTGGTGATATTGTGGGCCCGAGTCCTGAATGCTTTTGGCTCTTCGCGTCTCGCAGCTGGGAGGAGGCTGGTCCTCGTTCTTCAAAGTCGCGATGGGAGAAAAGGCGATGAGCCTAATCGTGCACCATGTGTCCCTCTGGATGGACGGCTGAGATCTTCTCGACAATACTGTACAACTCTTTTTACTGTCGGTGCCCTCCACACGTAACCGTCAGCTAAGGCTTAAGTGTTGGCGCCTCTCGCAACTCGCGACCTCACGAGTTGGAGTGTCAAACCTTGGCACTCTCCTTCTGTGAAATCCCGAGAGGCAATGGCTCTTTTCCTTTCCACAATTCTCGCGACTCGCGATCTCGCGCAACCAAAGGATATGGTCCGCCCTCTGAACTCACGAACCCCGAGTTCAAGAAATGAACCCACGCATCAATGGATCGTGATCATCGGCCCGCGTTACTTCGCAAGTTCTCCACAAAGACTTCTGACCGTTCACCTCTTTGAAAACTTCTGCGCTATACTTGGCGTGACTCGGTTGAGTGTAATTACCCACCGACCGTTGATCTGCTTCGCAAAATAGACCTTGGATGCTTCCGACGACACTTTGTCCGCTCACTTGACATGCTACTTGGAAAAACAAGGATTCTCCCGTGCTGCGCTTGAGCATTTCGTGTAGCTTGCAGACCCGAATGCTCTCGAGCCCGTGACAAGAATTATCTCTAACAACTTGAATGTCAAGAACTTTCAATATTGGACATAATGTTATAAAGGTGACTTGAATGTCAAGCATTGTCAATATTGGACATAATGTTATGAAGGTGACTTTAATATCAGTAGAAAGATAATATTGAATAAAATATTGTATGAGATTGATACACTCATCCTATATTGTATAAGGTTGAGATTGTGTCATTAACATCCATGCACAAAAGAAGAAATTGTTCAGATAAAAAGGATAAATGTTTAATCCAATATGGATCCATACAAATCACAAATAAAGAAGTTAATAAGACATGGTTCATTAAAAGGGATTTAGAAAATCTCAATTGAATAAGAGTCTAGAGATGAGACAGAATGTCAATGGTGTATGTTTGGTGAGGAAGCATTGACACCATCGAGTCACAAGTCGAGTCGATTCAAACAACAATAAGGTCGACTATCTCAAAGTTGATTGACTACAAGATGAGTCAAAGACAAGTCTACCAACTGTAATCCTATAGATTGATGGAAGTTGGAGAAGACAAGTCTATCTATTTCAAGACGAGTTGAAGACAAGTCGACCAATTGAGGTCGAAGTTGAAGGAAAATTGAGTCGAGAAATACAAGTCGGCCAAAGCAAGTCGAGACGAAAAAAGTCGAATTTCTCAGGTTGTTTTTCTTCCAAGTTGAGTCGGTCCAAGAAAGAAGTAACCTAAAGTTCGAAGTCGAAGAAAAATTAAATACAAGTTGGGTCGAGGCTAAAGCAAGATGGGTCACATAGAATTGAAATACTCAAGTCGAAATTTCTCCTAGTTGAGTCGAACAAAAAAATATTTTTCGATCGAATGAGGAAGCAAATACAAAAAAAAGTGAGACCAAGTCAAATCTTTAATGACTAGTATTGAGAGGGAACCAATTTTAATATAACCATCAATTAAAATGTTTACAAGTTGAGTTTAAATGATCACCAACAAAGGAGGTATGTGGAGGTCAATTTAGACATTCACAGAAAGGTAATATGTACTGAAGTCTATCTTGCATCCGACGACAAAAGGAAAATATGGGTTCCAAAAGGACACATTGTTTCAAAGCGGCACCCTTTGGAGGACTATATAAGTAAAGGAATACAAAGGTAAGAAGGTGTCTTGGTGGATATATTCATATATATATATATATATAATGAATTGAATGAATGTTCATTCTATCATGTTGGTGCATGTTTACAAGCTCAGTCTTATCATGAGGATTGGATTCCTCACATCTCAGTTGGATCTGAGATCAAAAAGACATGTCTTGTTATGAGGGTTGGATTCCTCATTTCTCAGTTGGATCTAAAAACTACAAGTTGGGTCTTGTATCGGAGAGTTGGATCTCTCATATTTAGTTGAAGTTGAAGATATTAAAGGATTGATTTTATTTATATTCATTCAAGTTAAATAGATAAAAGAATGATATTTTATCTACTTCATATAATTTTTGTTATACATGTTTATGAATAATTAATTGAACTCCATATTTTATTCAGTTAATTTAGTTAATCTATGAAAGTGTGAAAAGTAGCCAAAAGTTCCAGACATTGATTCACCCCCCCCTCTCAGTATCAGTGTGTGTTTCAAAAATTGGTATCAGATTTGGTGCCTTCAACATAGTTTAAACAATGGAAGGTAGGTTCTAACTAAATGGGTGAAAAAATGGCTCTCTCCACAAGTGAATCTCCTTTATTTGACGGAAAAGACTACTCTTCATGGAGGGAAAGAATGAAAATATATCTGAATTCAAGAGGATTTGTGATGCAAGAGCATCCACAACACATCAAGTGAGCCAGTACACCGTGAGGAAACAGCTAGACAGTGCCAGCACCAAAATTTTGAAACACCTTGAAACTGTTGCGCAAGACATTAACATATTGATGTGAAGAAGCACACTTGTATTGTAAAGGGGACCTTGAGCCTTTAAGCTCTCGTCCTTAGTAGATAGGAAGGCATTTAATAGATTTAATGTTGTTAGATAGGAATTAATTGTAGATTTGATAGTTGTAGAATTCGAGAGGGCAAACAGAATATAGGCACCCTCCTTTGTACATTGTGAGAGGATCAAGCAAACAGAAGCAGAGAAGAGCAAGCGGAGAACTTGTGTAGAACACCCATGTACAGATTGAATTAATAGAAGAGAGTCTTTGATTCAGCTTCATGGTTTGTGTTGTTTCTCTGTGTTGATATTATGCTCATGGATGTTTGCTTTCTGTCATGCATTTGCTTTGATATGCTGTATATGTGGTTTCATAGTTTAGTTGAAGCCTGAGAAAGAAAGGAATGAGTTTCAATTGTTTCTCTGTTTGAGCCAGGAGATTCCTGCATAGAGTGCAGTTGAATTCATCCGCATAGAGTGCGTTGATGAGGCTCGATAGTTAAACTCTTAGTCTCGATTTCCCAGAAGTTGAGTTGGGGTATTAGAGCCGTGCAGGAGAAGTGCAGGTGGAATTGGGAGTCTTAGGGGTGAGCCTAAGAAAAGGAAGACAGGGTTGTTATTGCCAGGAGTGCACAGAGTCTGGACAAGTTCAACACTTGGGAGTTGTTGAAGTCGAGTGAGAGCAGTGTGCACTAAGTCTCTGGGAGAGTCAGAGTTGACAAAGCTCAGGAGGGATAGTTCTTTCTCGTTACTGTGGGAATAGACCCGTGAGAAGGCTCGGCAGAAACGAAGCTTTGGAGGAGGAATCCTCGAGAAGGAGAACCGACGGCTGGGGATCACTGCAGAGAATCGCGAAGTCCCGTTGGTCGTCAGATTTCAGTGAAGTTGCGAGTGATTTAATCCTTAGGCGCAGGAGAGAAGAACCAAGAGCCATCGGGATTCGGCATATCGGGGTTCTGGGAGGCAAGAGTTTCTTGGTTGACGAAATCGCGAGTAGCAATTTCCCGAATTAATCGGAGCCATCGATCATTATAGGGACAGGTGGCTTCAGATCCCGGAAGGTCGGGATTCGACATTCGGGGTTTTGCGATGCAAAGGAAATTTGACCTGTGAAACCGCGATCCCGCGATTCCCGATCGCAAGAGAGAATGAAGTGACGTGGTATTGTGGGACCACAGGGCTTAGGTGGAGTACAGGTGGAGCTGTATCGGAGTTCGAGGGAAGGAAGGTCCCGAAGGCGGAAGACCAAAGTCCACACGTGCATCGGGGATTGGCACATCGAGCATCGGAGATTTTAAGTTCAAACTGTTGACATCGCGGATAGCGATTTCCCGATAGGAAAATCCCCGATAAGGAAGAAAACATTGACCCTTTGACCATCGGAGTTCGGGGGAAGTGAAATACCCGATATTGTGAGCGTTGAATTCACGAATTCGCGAGTTCCGATTTCCCGGTGAAGAGTGGGAGATCACAAGGAGGATCCTGTGGGTGTGGAGAGGTCCCAAAACAGGATTGAAGAGTGATATAGCTCTTCGGGCCAGAGGCGAAGAAGGTCCTGGTGAGAGAAGTTGGACCGTGAGGGTCACGAGACTGCACCAATTTGGAGTTTGGGACTCAGTAGTAAGTAAGCCTTGGTACTTAACTACCTCAACGAATAAATCCAAAATTGCAAAAGAAGCAAAGAGAAACAATTCAATGGAATTAAAAGAAATCCAGAATAGGTTGTTAGACCGAATCAAAGAAAATATGGGACATTGCACCCTTGCTAAAGTATTATGGATCCAACTAGAGATTTCTTATCAGATTAAAGTACAAAACACAGAAAAAGAAGACAATCCCATCAAGGAATTGATGCAATCCTTAGTCATCAATAAAGAACACAACTCAAACAAGGAATTGATGCAATCCCTAGTCATCAATAAAAAAGACAACTCAAAAAAGGAATTGATTCAATCCCCAGTCATCAAAGAAGAAGACAACTCAAACAAGGGATTGATGCAATCCCTATTCATCAATGAAGAAGATAACTCCATCAAGTAATTGATGAATACCTCAGTAATCACTGAAGAAAAAATGTCGAATCTTAAGACAGTAATCACTGAAGAAAAAATGTTGAATCTTAAGACTAATGTTACAGTTGCATTAGAAGAGAATCGTATGGAACCAAGAAATGGTATATATATTGAAGTTCATGTGGAGGCTCTTGAAAATATCGAATACACAACTATGTGCACTCTAGAAGAGTTGGAGAAACTTCAAAAGAAAGATATGTTGCTACTACAACAATTAGATCAATCTAACAACCATGAAGATCAAGAACAAAAGATTCAACTAGAAGAAAAATAAGAAGAGATCAATAGATTAAAGACTGAAGTTGTTGATCTAAAAAATGAAACGAATGAGTTGAAGGCATATGACAAACTCAATAAATGCATAGAAGAATTAGAAGAAACAAAATAAATGGTCAACAGTCTAAAGACTCAACTTGAAGAATCTAAGGAAAGTGAAGAAACCTTAAAGATCCAAATGACTAAAAAGGAAGAATCGTGCTACAAGATGGAATTGGAAGCCATGAACCTCAAAAGGATTTAGCTAGAAAACAAGGAAGAAATCAAAATATTGAATATTGAAGTTGTTGATCTAAAAATAGAAATAGAAGAGTTGAAGACATATGACAAAACCAATAAATGAACAAAAGTCTTGGATGAGACAGAAGAAATAGTCATCAGTATAAAGACTCAACTTGAAGAAGCTAAGGAAATACAAGAAGACTTGAAGATACAGTTGACTAAAAAGGAAGAAACATGTCACATGTTGGAATTGGAAGTTCTCAACCTCAAGAAGAAGAATGAAAAGACAAAAGCAATTGTCAAATTCCAGAACAGCTCAGCCATCCTGGATAAGATCTGGAATAGTCAAATGCCAATCGATGACAAAATTGGTCTTGGGTACAGTAATAAAGAAGATGGTGGCAAGTGGAACACCATTCACAAATATGATAAAGGATTATACTCCTCAAAAGGAAAAAGTGCAATCAAACACCAAATACAAACCATGAACTGTGTTAAAGGAGGAAGCTATAAAATTCAAAAAACAAGAAACATATCAAAAGGAAGAATTCTCATGTCACAACATACTCAAGTATGGAAACACCTTCAATGGTTATTGTTTTTCTTGTAAAAAATTTGGTCACAAAGCATTGGAATGAAAGAGTCCTGAAAAGAAAAATTCAGGAAGTTCCAATAACTTAATGAGATGTTGGAGATGCAATTATGCTGGGCACACAACAAAGTGTTTTTATACCATTATATGCTACAACTGTGATAAGTTTGGGCAAAAATCCCAAGACTACAGGAAATCAAGAAGACAGCCCATGAAAAATAATCCATACAAGTCAGGAAGAAAATATAATGAACTTTAGAAGAAAAGAAGAGAGGATAAATCTGAAAGGACAAATGTAGAAAAGAAAATTTCATCAAACATAGTGCCTTATGGAAAGATATGGAGAAGAAAATATGAAGCAAAAAGAAAGAAATATGATGAAGATCTTGCACCTAATAATGAATAAATTGATGGATGAAACTCCTAATAAGGAATGTGAAATTCAAAGCTTTGTGTTGTGTTGGTTTTGCCACATGGGTGAGAAAAATCACAATACTTACTTGCCTAGTTAATTCAAATAAACAAGATAGAGGTTTGTGAGTTGATTAGTTAACCAAATACACATGAAACAAAGAAATAGAAACAAAAACAAAAGGAAATAGATGTTAGAAAAGCTTGCAAGAACTAGAACCATGAAAAAAAAAATGGCAATCATATAGCTACCAATGGATCAATGTATTGATAGGATAGCACCGTAGAGAAAGGTAGGGACTTATGAATCCCATCTTCCTCCTTGGGAGGGCTCGTGAGTTCCCTAATAGAGAGCTCTTCTCTTCATATAATGGAAAATGAAAATGGTGAAGAAATACAATATTAATCCTCTCAAGAGGTGAGTGGAATGGACCTTGGTCTAGTGCTTGAATGATTCAAGGAGAAAAGAGGATTGTCCAAGAAGAATTCTTACAGCATGACAATACCTTGAAATTCTTATTTTTCTAGCACACCCATGGTACATATTTATAGTGTCCATTCATCGCAAGATAAAATTGGTTCATAGTGTGAACAAGGGTATTTTTAGAGCACTTCCTAGCCCTTGACCAGCCTCCAAGCTAGATTTCGATCATTTCTGAGTGTCAAATCACGTTGGGGGTCGGATTGGAAGTGGTTGAGAGGTCGACAAGATTCATAAATGTGCTTTTCATGAGAAGTGTGCGGCTTTTCTCATAGACATTCACGCATCCTACGCATTCTGTGCACAGAGCATGATTAGGGTTGTGTTGGCTCATGCATAGTGTGCATGCTTCCTTTGGTGAATTTGTGCACTTTGATTTTTGAACCAAGTGTATAGTTTTATGCCTTTTTTATGGATTTTGGTGTTGTAGGTGTACTAATTGCTGCTGGAATTTATGTCTTTCTTCAACCATTGTGTGCAATGCTACGAATGATTTTTCATTGATAACACTTTTCATATGAAGAGGAACAAGCTCAAGGAAGAAGAATTCTTAAAGAAGAATATGAAGAATATTATGGTGCATAAAACAATGGTGATGATGATGAGCTCTCAAAAGAAAATTAGTCTGTAGAATAGTGTGATGAAAAAAAAAAGTCCAAAATAAATGGGACAAATATAGGGGGAGCATCACCTCAGGGCGAGCATCATCTCAGGGGGAGAAGAGAAATATTCCCTTTGTCATTATTCTCAAAGGGGGAGAGATAAAGAGTAAAACAAAGTCATATCAAAGGACTCAAAATACTTAATACATTTCACAAGGGAAATAATATTTTTTTACTAAGGTTGCCATCAATAACAAAGGGGGATATTGTTGGAAATTTGGTTGTAATTGATGTCAACCTTGATAAATAGGTGAAGTGTCATTGATTGATTGGTTTGAGAAGCATTGTCAATATTGGAGATATTTTTTGGAAGGTGATTTGAATGTTAAGCTGATTCGGATTTAGGAGCGGAACGAACTGATTAACAAACTGAATACAATAAACACAGAGATAGGAAGAATAACACAAATATACAGTGAACAATATCTTCTATTAAATAGTGAAATATGTTGAAACTGTAAAACTGTAGAACTGAAACTTGCTCGAATGGTGGTAGTTATCTCTGAGAAGAGATGTGGTTGTTACGCGCATCTGTCTGAGCAGAATCAAATACAATGAGGCTCCAGAGGCACTTTTCATATTACACATGAATTCCAAAACCCTAGACATCCAAAAACCTAACCCTAGATAGAAGGTGAAACACCAAAAGTCATGTTGGACCTATGGGTAAGTTGGTGTAATTTGGTACCTCAACTTCCTAGGGTCGTAAATTTTGCATACGACCTTCGTTTTAGGTGTGTGATAGCATGTTGGAAAGATCTTTCAGAGAAATACACATTTCACTATCAAACTCTAACTTCGCTTATAATTTGACCGTGGCAAGCCAAAAAAACAACATTTAGGGACCCAAAACAGCCCTGGAAGTACAGCAAGATGTGCTGACATGAAAGAATACAAAATAATCCAGTTGGATTAGGCGAGAGACCACCTGTATCCACCTGGAGGATATGTGGGGCTTCAAACAGCCCCAGAAGTGTATAACTCACAATTACAAAGTAGTACAGAAGAACGTGTTGAACAAAAAATAGACATGAGGAGCCAATTGGAATAGGTGGGTGGCCACCAATATCCACCTGGATCAATCTTCCCCCCTTAGGAAGTAATGGTCTCCATTGTATTGATTTCCCCCATCAAGTGAGGAAACTTTTGCTGGATTTGGCCCCAGGTGTGCCTTGGTGT
This sequence comes from Picea sitchensis, assembly GCA_010110895.2. Classification (NCBI taxonomy): domain Eukaryota; kingdom Viridiplantae; phylum Streptophyta; class Pinopsida; order Pinales; family Pinaceae; genus Picea; species Picea sitchensis. The sequence continues at coordinate 6,606 of SNQJ01S0068652.1, read as the reverse complement.
AGGAGTTTCCCTACCTTGACAACCTGATAAAGTTGGATCCATTGTTGGCGAGTGCACTTGAACTGTGTGTCCATGATCTGATTAGTGGATTCTTGTTCCATGCAATCAGGGTTGAGATTTGTTGGTGTCAGTTGTTTGATGATCTCAAAGGTTTCCAACAATAGTGGAAAATATGGCCTAAGGAGGTCCACATTGAATACTGGATGCAAACCAAGGAAGGTTGGAGTGTTGATCTTAAAAGAATTGCTACCCACAGCCTTGGTGATAGTGTATGGCCCATAATGAAGTGGGCGAATCTTTCGATGGGGCTCGGTAAGATGCTCCTTCTGCAAATGTAACCATACTTTGTCTCCAACCTAAAACTGGTGTGGTACCCTGTGTTGATCATGATGCTTCTTGTACTTATCATTGGATTTCTGTAAAATCTCCTCAACCTGTTGGCGGATGTGTTGAATCCACTCAATGAATATGGTGGATTTTTCAATCGTCGACTGATCAGGGGAAGAGTCTGTCTGTGCGGTGGAAATAGGAAGTGCAACATCAATGGGTCCCAAGGGTTGGAATCCCATACCCACCTGAAATGGGCTATGGCTGGTGGAACTATGGAGAGCCCTGTTGTAGCTATGTTGGACATATGGGTGACTCTCGTCCCATGTACGAGGATTCCTAGAATTGTACATGTGCAGGATGTGCACAATCATTTGATTGACGACCTCAGTTTGGCCACTAGTTTGGGGGTGGAAAGCAGTGGATTTTATGAGCTTGGTGTCCAACAAAGACCAGTGACTCGACCAAAAGGTGTTGAGGAGCTTGTTTTCTCGATCGGAGATGATGGTCTATGGTATCCCAAAGTGGACCCAAACTCATTCGAAGAAGAGCTTGGAAGTATCTGTCACTGTGACATTCTTATTACAGGCTGTGAGGATGGCCATCTTTGAAAATCGATCAACGACCACAAACACACAGTCATTTCCATGCTTGGTGGATGGAAAACCATACATGTAATCCATTGAGATGAATTCCCATGGATTCTCAAGAATAGGAAGAGGGGTGTATAAGCCTTGCTTCTTGATGGTTCGCTTGGCAATGGCGCAGGTAGTGGAAGATCGGATATACTTGTTGTCGTCCTATCGAAGTTTTGGCCAATAAAAATGTTTTTAAATAACGACCACATTTTTCTATACGCCAAAATGTCATGCCACTCGACTATAGTGGGCTTCCCAAATCATCTTTGCACGCTCGCTTGTAGGAACACAGAGATGGCCTAGGTGGCACAAGAGTCTGTCTTGAATGTGAAAATCAGTGATAGTGGCGCATGTACCTAAGAGCTGATATGTGGTGGAGAAGTACGGATCTTGCTGATAAATTTGGGGCCACTCTGATGCTTCATGTCCACAGGACTAGAGCACAGTGGTGAGTGCAGCCATAGAAGGTCGACTGAGGCAGTCAATGACACAATTGGAGATACATGTATTATACTTGATGTTGATATGGAACTGTTGCAAGTAGGTGGAACACTTCTGATGGTGGTCATTCTACAATTTCCCCTGTGTTTGTATGAACTACAGAGGCTTTTGATCAGTGTGTATGATCATCTCTTTCCCTAGAATGTAATGTTTCCATTGACGACATGCTTGCACAATGGAATACATTTCCTTGTCATAGGTGGGGTATTTCTAGATAGTATCGGATATTTTCTCACTATGGTATGCCACAGGATGCCCATGCTGAGTGAGAACTGCATCCACAACATAGTCAGATGCATTAGTCTCAATCTCGAATGGTTGTTGCAGATCAGGCAAGGAGAGTACTGGATCTGAGTACAAGCGATGTTTCAGATCATAAAATGCTCATTTTTGCTCCTTCCCCCACACGAAATTGGCCCTACCACCACACTTGGTTACTTTCCTAAGGGCCCATGCAATATGGGAGAATCCCAACACGAACCATCGGTAGAAATTGCCTAGTCCCAAGAATCTTTGAAGCTCATTCAATGTGGTCGGGGCTAGCCAATCATGGATGACTTGGATCTTATCTAGATCAGCATGTACCCCATGCTCATCAACAATGTATCCCAAGTATTGGACCATTTTCATGCCAAGTTAGCATTTTTCCAAGTTGGCATAAAGCTTGTGCTACCGTAGAGTGCTCAAACCATGTTGAATATGTCGCATGTGCTCCTCCCTTGTTTTCTTGAAGATGAGGATGTCATCCAAATATAATACCACAAAGGATTTGGTGAAGGGTGTCAATACATAATCCATCAACTTCATGAAAGTGGTTGGTGCATTTTTTAAGCCAAAGGGCATGACTAGCCATTCGTAGAGACCTTCTTTAGACTTGAAGGTTGTCTTCCAGACATCTGTTGGTTCGATGGGAACCTGGTGGTAGCCAGACTTTAGGTCAATATTGCTTAATAACTTTTCCCCCTTGAGTTGGTCAAGAATTTCATCAATCCTGGGAATGGGGTAGCAGTTCTTGACTATGATTTTGTTTAAGGCTCTATAATCAATGCAGAGTCTCCAAGTCTCATCCTTCTTATGTACCAGTACAATCGAGATTCTACAAGGGGAGGAGTTGGGTATGATGTTCCCCTTTTGAATAATCTCTTGGATCTGACACCTGATTTTGTCATTCTCTATTAGTGAGCGCCAATAGACTAGACCATTAGGTAGAGGTGCATCGGGACTCATATCAATTGGATGCTTGACTTGGCAGTGTGTCAGTTCCCTTGTAGGTGAGGTAAATATGTCTATGTATTCTTCCACGATCCCGTCCACTTACTTCTGCTGCAAAGAGAGGCATTGTGTAGAGGCCACGGATGTGGCAGTGACCTTCTGCTTACTATGAGCATGGATCACAAAGAAGATGAACTTCCCAGTCTGTGAAATGACCTTACTGCATTGCTTAGTATAGATTAAAGAAATAGCAATAGGCAGTGCCACCCCTAGGATCCTCTACAATTGTCTACCTAAAGTAATAATAACACTACGGGGTCTAGACTCATACATGGCATGACGCTTCCACATATATGGTTGTCCTAAAAGAACATCACAAACTTCAAGGGGAGCAATATCACAAAGTACCTCATCTTTTAAAGGCTTGATGTCATAGGGAAGATGACAATGTTGGCTGACATATATATCTCTTCCTTGGTGAAGCCAACTGATGGTATAGGGTTGTGGGTGCGGTGTCGTTTGTAGGTCCATCCGCTTGATGACCTCTGCTGAAATCAGGTTCTTATGACTACCATTGTTGACAATGAAATGAATCGAAGCCCCCTTAACCCACATCTGTGATTGAAAGAGGCGTTCCCCTTCCTCTAGTTCTTCTCGTTCAGTTGGTCGGACTTTGGTGGTAGCAACCGTGGCACTGGGTTAAACATCGATAATTCGTTTCCCTCCTTTAGTATTTGACTCAGAATCAGAATCGGCCTCTGACTCAGAATCCTTTATCTCGACCACGAGGGACTGCTTGGATTTGAATTCATCGTTGTTGTGCCAAGGACTTTTGTGGTACTAACACCATTTTCCCATGTCCTTCTTCATATTCTCATTGCCATTCTTATGTTGCGACTTGGCCAAATTGTCTTGAGGGAGGCCATATCAACTTGGTCCCTTTTTGTGTGGGTTGGGGTTGCCTTTTCCCTGCTTCGGCTGTGAGGGGTTTGCAGATCCAAACTCTTGTCGTTTCTACATAAATTTATGCTCGATCTTGACAGCGTATCTATAAGTCATGCCCAATGAGCCGATGTCCAGGAAATCCATTTCTATTTGAATGTATCTATTCAAACAGTCACAGTATTTGAGCACCATATGACGCTCAGAATATTTGATACCCAATTTGGTGCTTAGGGTATGGAAAATATTGGTGAATTCTGGTACTATCTAGTCCCTTTCTTGATGTAGGGTGGTCCATCTGGTGTATTGGTCCTCATAGCTTCCAACAGGGTAGTCTTGTTCTTTAATGGCATCCCAGAAGGAATCCCATGTAGGTGCCACAACAAAAATTGCAGATTCCTCCACAACCCTTTGCTCAGAGTAAGTATCCCACCAATCTTTAACATGGGGAACGACCTTGAGGAGTGAAAAAGTGATCTTTTCCCTATCGAAAAAATTGTGGACCGAAAAATATCCTTCGAGCAGATTCAACCATTTATCTACAACATCCACATATATCAGTGCTTTAAATAACAGGATATCAAAATTTACATGTACCTTGAAGGGGGTTGCATGGACTCTTGATGAATATGCTTCTCCTGTGGGAAACTATCAAAGGATTTGCACAAAGTTGTTGATCATTTTGTTCCTTTTTCATGCGAGGGCTTCCTCGAGCAACATTTTAATAGGATCTCCTACTCCATCATCTTTATTTTCATCTCCCATGGGTTATTGTTGGGCTCGGCGTGGTCGATCTGGTAATGGCTCGATTGGTTCGAGTCTCAACTTCTTGTACCCAGACCTTGTCAGGGACATGCACGAAGAAAAATAAATGAAGAGAAGACCGCTCTGATACCACTGATCCAAATTTAGGAGCAGATTTAATTGATTAATAGACTGAATACAATAAACACAGAGATAGGAAGAATAACACAAATATCCAGTGAACAATATCTTCTATTAAATAGTGAAATAGGTTGAAACTGTAAAACTGCAGAACTAAAACTTGCTCGAATGGTGGTAGCTATCTCTGAGAAGAGATGTCGCTGCTACGTGCATCCTTCTGAGAAGAATCGAATACAATGAGGCTCCACATTCACTTTTCATATTACTCATGAATTCCAAAACCCTAGACATCCAAAAACCTAACCCTAGAAGGTGAAACACCAAAAGTCATGTGGGCCTTATGGGTAAGTTGGTGTAATTTGGTACCTAAACTTCCTAGGGTAATAACATTTTCATATGACCTCTGTTTTAGGTGCATGATAGCCCATTGGAAAGGTCTTTCATAGAGCTACACATTATGTCCTCAAACTTTGACATTGTCCATAGTTTGTCTGTGGCGAGCCAAAAAAACAACGTTTAGGGCCCCAAAACGGCCTTGGAAGTACAACAAGATTTGTTGACATGAAAACATACAAAATAATCCAATTGGATTAGGTGAGAGGCCACCCGTATCCACCTAGAAGATGTGTGGGGCTTCATATATCCCTAGAAGTGTAGAACTCACAATTACAAATCAGTACAGAAGAACGTGTTGAACAAAAAAGAGACACGAGGAGCCAGTTGGAATAGGTGGGTTGCCACAAATATCCACCTAGATCACAAGCATTGTCAATATTGAACATAATGTTATGAAGGTGACTTCAATATTAGTAGAAAGATAAAATTGACTAATATATTGTATGAGCTTGATACACTCATCCTATATTGCATAAGGTTGATATTGTGTCATTAACATCAATGCACAAAAGAAGAAATTGTCCAGATAAAAAGGGTAAATGGATAATCCATTATGGATCCATACAAATCACAAATAAATAAGTTAATAAGACATGGTTCATTAAAAGTGATTTAGAAAATCTCAATTGAAGAAGACTCTAGAGNAAGAAGAAATTGTCCAGATAAAAAGGGTAAATGGATAATCCATTATGGATCCATACAAATCACAAATAAATAAGTTAATAAGACATGGTTCATTAAAAGTGATTTAGAAAATCTCAATTGAAGAAGACTCTAGAGATGAGACAAAATTTCAATGGTGGATGTTTAGTGAGAAAGCATTAACACCATGGAGTTATAAGTCGAGTCGATTCAAACAACAATAAGGTCAACTATATGGAATTCGATCGACTAAGGGATGAATCGAAGACAAGTCGACCAACTGCAATCCTGCAGATTGACGAAAGTTGGAGAATAAAAGTCGATCGATTTCAAGATGAGTCGAAGACAAGTTGACCAAATGAAGGTCGAAGTTGAAGGAAAATTGAATCGCGAAATAAAAGTCAGCCAAAGCAAGTTGAGATGACCAAAGTCAAATTTCTCAAGTCAGTTTTCTTCCAAGTCGAGTCGGTCCAAGAAATAAGTAACCTAAAGTTCGAAGTCGAAGAAAACTTAAATACAATTCGGGTTGAGGCTGAAGCAATATGGGTCGAATAAAATTGAAATACTTACGTCAAAATTTATCTTAGTTGAGTCAACCAAAAGGATGTTTTTCGGTCGAATGAGGAAGAAAATACGAAAAAGGGTGAGACCAAGTCAAATATTTAATGAATAGTAGCTGAGAGGGAACTGATTTTAATATAACCATCAAGTAAAATGTTTACAAGTTGAGTTTAAATGATCAGCAACAAATGAGATATGTGGAGGTCGATTTAGAAATTCATGAAACAGTAATATGTATTGAAGTTGATCTGGAATCTGATGACAAAAGGAAAATATGGGCAAGTTATCTTCAAAGAACCGCCTATACTAGCCACCTTACACACTTTCTGAGGAAATTAGTCGTACTTCGGCTAATTGGGCATGTTCTGCAAAAAACTCATGTTGTAGAATTTTAAAATTTGTTTCCATCACTCCATAATCTTCATACGAAAATCGTTGTTTAAATTGGTGTACGAAAATTAATTAATAAAAGTAACCATTTGTGTTAATTAAATGTGTTTCA